>NMXI01000090.1:0-79872 GCA_002851675.1 Verticillium nubilum
TTAGAAGCTTCTAGAAGCTTCTACCCTAGACGTTCAGTTAGTAGACTTACCTACCTATATCCTAGGGTTTTAATATAGTATAGAATATAGTATAGTATAGTAGTAGTTTTTTATTATAGTTAGTATTATTCTCTAATAAGGATAGTAAGCGTATCCTAGAGAAATTAGTATAGCCTATTCTATTTTTTAGCTATTTAACTATAAAGTCGGAAGCGACCTCTAAGGCTACTAAACTAGAATTAGCCTATTTCGTATAGTCCTATTATAAGCTCTATACGATAGTCTAATCTTATTAGTACTTAGTAGTAGTCTTAATAGACTACTAAGTACTTAGAGGGATTATCTACTATATAAGCCTAACTATAGCTAATATTAATAAAGCTAATCGAAGGCTAATATTAGTAGTAATATATCTTAGCTAGCTTTAGCTAAATATTATATATATTCCTAGAAGGACGAATCTAATCCCGGATACGCTATCTAGATTACCGACGATAGACGAGGATTAATATAGAACCGAGTAAGACTATACTCTATAGAGACAGATAATAAACGAGTTAGACGATATATAGAAGGACGAGGCTTACCTATCTAGCCTAAATATCGAGATAAGTCTAGACCTCCGGATTTGAATTATCGACGGCTACTAAGGCGACCTCTACTATTAAGCTATATTAGAGTAGATCCGTAATCTATAATAGTATAAGTAGAGACTGAAATCTAATTTAATAGCCTTTATAGAAGAGGATAACCTTCTCTATAATATTAAACTAGGGATAGCTGAGAGACGGCTATACGTTCTAAGAGTAATAGTACTAGACCTACTAAAGATAGTATATAATTAGACTTACTACTTCGGAGTAGAGAGAATATTATACGAACTAGACGGCGTCTAGTTTAAGGGTAAAAGATAGATAGTTAAATAGTAGTAAAGATACTCTCCGGATTATTAGGTATTATTAACGAGTAGAGCTAGACCTACAGGGGAGCTATAGCCTATCTAGATACCTTATCTACCCTTTTATACGATTACGATTAACTTTATTATTAGGCTCCTAAAAGTACTAGTATACTATTCCTTTTAATAGCTACTAGATTCCGGAATCGAGTCCGTCGATACTTTATTAACAGTAACTAATACCTTCTCTAAGAAGATACTTTTAGTACTTAGTAGTACGACGCATACTATAAAGGATTAGTCTATCCTATTCGTACGCGCCCTATTAATAGGCGACTAGGGTATTCTAATAGCTATTATCTCGGTTAGGGACCCTAAGTTTACGGGGGCATTCTAGAGAGGGGTATTCGAGGCTTTCGACGTTAAGCTACTCCTATCGACTATATAGTATCCTTAGATAGACGGTTCCTCTAAGCATAAGAACTAGACTATTAAGATTACTATCTAGTACTATATATCTATAACGGATATATTTTAGACGGATATAATACTCCCCCTCTAATTCGTACTAAATAATACTAAGTAGAAGACTATTAATTAACTATCCTATTCGTACGCGCCCTATTAATAGGCGACTAGGGTATTCTAATAGCTATTATCTCGGTTAGGGACCCTAAGTTTACGGGGGCATTCTAGAGAGGGGTATTCGAGGCTTTCGACGTTAAGCTACTCCTATCGACTATATAGTATCCTTAGATAGACGGTTCCTCTAAGCATAAGAACTAGACTATTAAGATTACTATCTAGTACTATATATCTATAACGGATATATTTTAGACGGATATAATACTCCCCCTCTAATTCGTACTAAATAATACTAAGTAGAAGACTATTAATTACTTACTAAATAAGCTCCTACTCGGGTTTAGGCCGAAATTAGTAATCAGATAGATTATAAAGAATAACGAGAGTCTAAATCCGGAAGTACTAGAAATACTATAGTATTTATACTAGTAGGAGGCTCGGGTAGCGATAGCCTATACGTAAGCGGAAATAAAGAAGGTCTACGACGCGGGATATACTCTAGTCTACCTAGACGCCGGCAATAAGGTATTCCTTAAACTTAATAAGGGATATATACTGCCCGGGAAACCTCCTCGGAAATAGAGCTAGTAGAGAGTCAGTATTAGAAGGGTGGAAGCTGAATACCTATAAGGTAGATAGATAAGTAGAAGGTAGAAGGATCTACTTAGTTAAATAACTAAGTAAGTAAGAGAGAGGATAGATAGGTAAGAGAGATAGATAGAAGGTAGGTCTATATTGCTTATATATATAAGGCTTGTTCCTTCTATTCTAAAGTATTACGATATTCTACGTATATATAGAAGATTCCCTCGGGGTCTCAGAGTCTTCTACTAGGCCGACGGATAGTTTATTCCACCGTCGGATATAGATATTAGGTCTAGCGTAGAATTAAGATTCTAGCTAGTACCTCGTATTCAACTGCCGAAGCTCTTAGTATAGCGCTTATTCTATCGGCAGTTATTCTAGCCTATCGGCAGTTTGTTATATCAGTACTTATTGTATCGGCAGTTTCTTCTGCTGGTAGTTATTCTGTCGGCAGTTATTCTAGCCTATCGGCAGTTTATTATATTAGTACTTATTGTATCGGCAGTTTCTTCTGCCGGTAGTTATTGTATCGGCAGTTTCTTCTGCCGGTAGTTATTCTATCGGCAGTTTCTTCTGCCGGTAGTTATTCTATCGGCAGTTTCTTCTGCCGGTAGTTATTCTATCGGCAGTTCTTCTGCCGGTAGTTATTGTATTAGAAGCTTCTAGAAGCTTCTACCCTAGACGTTCAGTTAGTAGACTTACCTACCTATATCCTAGGATTTTAATATAGTATAGAATATAGTATAGTATAGTAGTAGTTTTTTATTATAGTTAGTATTATTCTCTAATAAGCTAATATACTCGGAGGTCTCCTTCTCCGGTTATAGGGGATAAATTTAATAGTTTAATAATAGTAGGGGTTAGGGCTCCGATAATAAGTTAGATTCTAGTAGATAAAGGGTAGGTATAGGTTAGAGGGGGTTAGGAGGGCGGAGAGCGGGGTAGGGACGTATCCTCTATACTAGATAATCTATAGTAGTACCTTAATAAGTATCTCTATATAAGTAGGTTATAGTAGATATATAGTTTAATAGCCTAATTAGTATTCTAATATTTTTTCTTAATAGAAATCGCTAGATTGAATTAGGTAGCGACTATCGCGTCTAGTTACTACTATTTATTAGGTGCTCCGTTAGGTACTAGTTATAGTAATATAAGAAGCTTAATTCTCTATTAGTTCTATAGAAGGGTTCCCTAGCGTAAGGTCTACTCTGTCCGGAGGCTTTACTCCGGCTAAAGGCCCTACTCTGCTCGAAGGCTATTCTAGTACCTAATATACCCTATACGGAAATACCTAATAAGGGCCTTACTAAAGAGCTTAGAATTAATAAATATATCGAATTCATATAATAGTTACGCCTCGTCGCCGCAACCGAATAAGTCTGCTAGGGTTCGATTTCTATTACTATTATTTTTAGGTTTCCTGTTTTTATAGAAGAATCCTATATTCTAATTAGTCGGGAGATAGTATTTTTAGAGTACTAGAATTAAGGAAGTAGCCTATTATAAGGTGCCTACGGGAAGCTCTTACAGCTATTATTAGCTAGTAGTTTTACCTATAGGGGGGTATTAGTAGTCCGTGCCCTACGCCCTAGGGTCCGTGCGCCCGTCACCTACTAAGCCTGTAGTTCCAGGCCTACCTGCCTGCCTCTAGAGGAATAGATATATATTACTAGTTCTATCCCTTTTTACCTCTATAATATATAATATTCATATAGTATATCTAGTTAAACCTAGCATTATATATATTGTTGCAGAGGGTGCTATATGTACATTAATCCTCCCTTAAACCCCTCATTCTCTAACCAACACTACACACCAACCAACGATCTTCCTCCCGGTCATGCGCGATAACTTCCCCGCTGGCAGGGAATCGCTTCTCTGTCCACGATCATTCTAAATCCGTTGGAAGCACCGCAGCATGCCGCCGACATACGACGATAGACTTGGCTAGCCGCTGGACGATCGAGACCTATAGTCAACCATGCCTGGCGATCACGCCGGACATGAGGTCGTGGCAAGAGGCCATTCCCGTAATCGTTCTCAGGCTGCGAAAGGCAGCACGGACTCGACTGGCTCAGCTAAAAGCAAGGACAAGAGCAGCAAATCGCCGTCGCAAAAAGCGATGCTATCGAGAGCACTGCAGCGAGCCAATACGGCCGTCCAACTTGACAATGCGCAAAATTTTGAAGGAGCGCGTCAGTCGTATGCCGAGGCTTGCGACTTGCTCTCGCAGGTACTGTCGCGGACATCAACGGATGAAGACAAGCGAAAATTGGAGGCAATTGTGAGTCGCCCGAATCCGACATTTACCCTGACACTCACGCTCAGCGGCACAGCGACAAACCTATACAAGCAGAATAGATGAGCTGGATCAGATGGGGCCGGCCCAAAGCCCAGAGGGTAAGGAGCTCCCGGCACGCCCCGAAAGTCGGGATCTACCACCTGGTTCCGTTTTCCGTTCTACAAACGACGATTTCGAGGAATTTGGCATACTGGGTGGAGCCGAAACTTATTCTGTGATGGGCAACGACATTAATAGTGGCCTTTTGTTCGACACCGGCGTCGAAACTCACACCTACCGCCATCATGTGGGGAGCAGCCGTGGCAATGTCAGTAAAGATATAGGCTTTGGCTCTTCACGTAGGGGTGGGGGCCAATACCCATTGCAGTCGTCCTTCTCCAGGTCCGATACACATGTCCTCTTCCAAACACCACAGGATGACTTGACGGTGCCGCCACCACTTTCACCGCGCCGCGTTGCCTCTCCTCAGAGAACACAGGGACGTTTCAGTCCAGATGCGGTTGTAAGAACTGACTTCTCTGTACCAGGCGCCCGGGAAGAGACAGTCACGGTTCACCGGCGGTCATCTAGTCGAGAGTCAAACTCATGGCTGGATGCGATCGATGAGTCGAGTGGGTCTACCGCATCATCCGTGCATTCGCGTACGTCCTCTCGCGGTGTACGCAGAAAGCACATACGTGCCACCAGTGGCGCCACAGAAGCAGAATTCGATGCTGCGTTGGACGCGGCGGTAGAGGCAGCTTACAATGATGGCTACGAACCGGCTGACCACTCGGAATTTGAGGGAACCACCGACGGTGAACTCAAACCAAATCCTTCCGGGAGAGTTGAGTTGAACAAGCAGGCAGTGCGACGAGAGCAAAATGAAGGGCACGACTCGAATGTACCCAAGCAACGACAGGACTCGGATACAATGCGCCGGGACTTCTACGAGGATGGCTCTTCTGACGACGAGGAACAAATACTGGGAGAAATCACGCACGCTTTGGCCACCAAAGACCTCCCCGACACTGTTGATAAACGTAAAGTTTCAGAAGAGTCAACCCAGGACCATTTCACGGACTATTCCTGGCAACCTTCCGAACCGATCCACTCTGTCACTCGTACCACGGATATTGGCATCAGTAATTTGACAGGATCAGCACCACTTGCACCCCCTCCAAGCCAGTCTTTGCCTCAACCACCTGTCAAGATGGCCTTATCACTTTCCCGCGGACCGTCTCCAGTATCTGGCCAGACTGTACGAAGTCGCCGACTTTCAGGGCAAAATCCAAAACAACTCAAAATCGAGACTGGCAAGGCAAGCAATTACGGCCTTCTTAATCATGCCGTCAACGCTTCGCAACCGCTGGTCCCTGATTCCGCAGATGAGGATGACCTGTCACCCATAACAGGTAATTCAGACGGCGCTTTCTTGAGTCAAAGATCATCTATTGGCAGTCAGATTAGTCCCTCACAGCCAGTTCCTCCAACGCCGCCTCAACTTGCATCGGCAGAAGAAAACGCGGATGGCGACGTAACAGATAGCCGGTCCAATTCTCCCGTCATTTTCCCACCCGCATTGCGGAAAAATTACTCCTCATCAAGTTTGAGGAGCTTGCGAAGTCGGAATATGTCGGCGTCAAACCTGGACGATGCTTCAGACATGTCCCCAGGTACACCCTTGAGCAACGGGTTCGCTCCGAATAACAGAGGACCGGCTATGCCCCCAGTCGCGACCCCTTTGACGGCCGCTTTCAGGGACAAGATGAACTCGGCTGGTGGACTGCATCTGTTCGACGACAGCTTCCATGGCCCTCGGAGCCCTGGGTCGCCGGATACATTAAGCCCAGATGCTCCCGTCTCGCTCGAGCCCTGCCCAACAGACTACCTGCTTCGGCCATTCTGGTTGATGCGATGTCTTTACCAGACACTGGTGCATCCCCGCGGCGGTTACCTGAGTACTAAGCTTTTTGTGCCACGAGACGTGTGGAAAGTCAGGGGTGTCAAGCTCAGGAGCGTCGAGGACAAAATAGCCATATGTGACTATCTTACCGCAGCACTACTCAAGCTTGCCAGGGTAGACACCTTCGACGCCGATGCAGTCCTGGAAGAGATGCAATCACTTGAAGGAATTCTTGAGCAAGTGCAGGTGAGCCTCACACGTAAACTTGGGATGGACGTCGGTGTGCAAAACTCGGGCACGCTCTTTCGCGATGCATCAAACTCCGCTGAAATCGAGGCAGCGATCAATGTACCGCGGTCCGGCAGTGTCTCTGGCAAATCCTCGTCGTTCTCTTGGCGGCGGCTTCGATCCAAGAACTCGTCCGCCGGGTTGAGTAATGCTTACGGCAAGACCAATAGTGGCGACACCGGTAAGGAGTCTCCTTCACTGGAAACCCTACCGATGACCACACATCCAACAAGCCGCCCAGTGAAGCGCGACATGAGCGGCGTCGAATTCACTGGACCGAACGCACCGTACATGGGATCCTTAGCGCGGTTGTTCGATGCCGCACAAGCAATTGGTGGGGTGGCTATTTCATCAATGTCCTCACTTCACTGCTAATATGGAATAGATCAAATTGCCCGGCAGGTGGAGGACCCTGGACTTCGTCATGCTGACAAGACCCAGGTAGGTCTTGAGCTTTGTACTCGCCATGCTGCCGAGTTTTTCGGCTTCTATATTTGTCGTTTCGTTTTGAGTGATGTCAGCACTTTACTCGACAAGTTCGTTAAGAGAGGAAGTGAATGGGTGATGGCTTAGGCAGTCATGGCGTTTGATGTCGACCTGGCAGTCTGAAACATTTTCAACTTGAGAGTAATCTTCGGCATGTGCAGGCAGGACTATTGCGTGAGCGACTAAAGTAGTTGCTTGTGTAGGTTTGAAAAATTAGACTTCAGTGAGCGTCTGTATGTGTGTCTTCTGAGGACTCTGTCATATTTTGTGCACTTGTAAGCCGTGAGTTGTGCTGACCTTGGATGGATTCGACCATGGAAAGCCGTGCACGTGACCCGTCGCGTCGCGCACCTTGTCGGGGCTTTATCGCTTATCAGCAAGAGCTGTATCAACTGATAGCTGTAGATTTAGGCATTCCAACCTGAGGAAGATGATTGAAAGATGACCTATGCTGCAATTGACGACTTTCAGAACCTCCTGTTACGCTAACATATTCACTCCCCGATCGACTTCATTGCATCACGACTGGGGCATGTACCTGGTTTTTGTGGCTCTACGATTACACAGTGCCCCCCTGCACACGCTGCCTGCCGCCTTCAAACTCTGGCTGCGATCTGACCTCATTGATGTGCCCCAGCTGACGATCGACATCAAGCCCCGATGACTGGCGTTCCGGTGCCGGGTTCACGGTGTCTGCGGAGTGCATTGGCTCGGCTGCCAGCTCGGAAGCCTGGGCTTGTTCTAACATCGAAGAGTCCACACTTGAGCCGGTCCCGCAGGTCACATGGGACAGATACATATTCACGAGCCTTCCACTGTGGTCATCGACTGGCATTCGCAGCGCCTAGAACGCCAGATAATCACGCATATCCCGACCTCGAGCGACGCATATCATTGATCCCCATCGAACGCTATAGAAACTTTTGCATCGTTGCTCACATCGATCATGGTAAGAGCACACTCAGTGATCGCCTGCTGGAGTTGACAGGGACGATTTCTGCCAACAGTTCAAACAAGCAGATACTGGTGAGACTTGATACTACGCCAACTTGTCTGTGGACCAGGTGGCTGATATGCTGTGCCCGCTTCGTAACAGGACAAACTAGACGTCGAGCGCGAACGTGGCATCACCGTCAAAGCCCAGACTTGTACGATGATATACAACTATCGAGGACAAGACTACCTCTTACACCTTGTCGATACACCTGGTCATGTTGATTTCAGAGCCGAGGTGACGCGATCTTACGCAAGCTGTGGTGGCGCACTCCTGCTCGTGGATGCAAGTCAGGGTATCCAGGCGCAGACTGTTTCCAACTTCCACCTCGCATTTGCGCAGGATCTCGCCTTAATACCCGTCGTCAACAAGATTGACATGGCTTCCGCCGACACACCTCGTGTTCTCGAGCAGATGGAGTCGTCATTCGAGCTCAACCCGAAAGATGCCGTACTCGTATCAGCCAAGACAGGAAAGAACGTCGCGAGTATCCTGCCTCAAGTTGTCGAGCGTATACCTGCTCCTGTGGGAGACTCGTCAGGCCATCTTCGCATTCTCCTTGTGGACTCGTGGTACGACAATTTTCGGGGCGTCATTCTACTTGTCCGTGTGTTCGATGGTCAGGTACGAGCTGGTGACCAACTCGTCTCGCTTGGGACGGGGCACAAATACATCGTAGGCGAAGTTGGGATTCAGTATCCTGGCGCAGTGCCCCAGAGTGTTCTCCGAGCTGGACAAGTAGGCTATATTCACTTCAACCCCGGCATGAAACGCATTCAAGATGCTAAGCTTGGTGATACATTCACAACCGCTGGGAATGAGAACTCAGTTGTGCCATACCCGGGATTTGAGGAACCGAAACCTATGGTCTTTGTGGCTGCCTTCCCAGTCGACCCGAATGACTACAGCCGTCTGGCTGACAGCATCAGCCAGTTGGTGCTCAACGACCGCAGCGTAACCTTACAGAAGGATTTTTCTGAGGCCTTGGGGTCCGGCTGGCGCTTAGGATTTTTAGGAAGCTTACATTGCTCTGTCTTTCAAGATCGCCTACGCCAGGAACACGGCGGAAGCGTGCTAATAACAGACCCCACTGTGCCTACCAAGGTCGAATGGCAAGACGGCACCGAAGTTATCTTCCAAAATCCGGCTGAATTCCCGTCTACCGATGACCACCGCATGCGGGGTGCCACAACCTTTGAGCTGTACGTATACTTCTCTCCAGGCTTTCTCGGTCTTGCGATTGACTGGACGATCAGCTTCGTTACTGCGACTATCACTCTGCCCGAGGAATACCTTGGTCGGGTCATGGAACTTTGCGAAAGTATGCGCGGAGAACAGAAAGGTCTCGATTTCTTCCATTCAACACAGGTCATTTTACGTTACGACATCCCTGCAGCTAACCTCGTCGACGATATGTTTGGGAAACTCAAAGGTGCTACGTAAGTCATTGCGCCGAACGCAAACCCCCGGCCAACATTTGTATCTTGAACTTACCTGGAACAGCAAGGGCTACGCTACTCTGGACTATGAAGACGCTGGGTGGCGCCCGAGCCAGTTGACGAAGTTGCAGCTCCTTGTCAACAAAGCGCCCGTTGATGCCATCTGTAGGGTCATTCATGTCTCCCAGGCCGAGCGATTAGGCCGTCAATGGGTGACCAAGTTCAAGGAACACGTGGACCGACAAATGTTTGGTACGGATAGTCCCACAACTTCACTCTCGAGCATTGTCACTAACGTATCCTGATTTTCCAAGAAATCGTGATTCAAGCGGCCGCCGGCAGGCGCATCGTGGCTCGTGAGACAATCAAGCCGTTTCGAAAAGACGTGCTTGCCAAATTGCACGCAAGTGACATTACGCGGCGGCGAAAGCTTCTTGAGAAGCAGAAGGTTGGTCGAAAGCGACTCCGCGCCGTGGGAAACGTGATTATCGACCAGTCTGCATTTCAAAGTTTCCTCGCGCGGTAGAGCACTGGTCATGCACCCATACTGGTGCTCGCTTCAATTCCACGCGAAAGTTCGAGCCTTTCCGTTGGGTAAATTCTGGCCCAATTCTACCACATCAATTCGCGATTTCCCTAGACCGCCACGGATGGTTGAAGTCCATTGCTGCAACTGCGGGAGCTGCCCTGGACCAGCTGCGCCAACCAAATCAAACACTCGAAAGTCGCCATTGAAGAACCAAAAACCTGTCAGACCTTCACGAAGGAAGCCAGAATGCGAAACTACGAAAATGAACCTCTCAGGCCTCATCTCGAGACGCTTAAGACCTGTTTTTGCCCGAGCCAAGATAGCAAGTCGAGTGTACGCGTATTGGGCAGCTGCATCTGATGTCTTGTCGGGATAGACCGGATCCGTTGCCGAGAAATCGATGGTTGGGAAACAGTCCACGAGGATATTGATCGGACTTCCTGTATCACACGCCTTGTCGGAGTTCTCTAGGTAGAAACATGTTGTCAGGATCAGGTCGCTACCCAAGGTCTGCCGATTACGAATCAGCAAACTGAAACTGGCGACAACTAACCTTGCCACAAGGCGTCAGCATGGATCTTGACGCCCTTATCGACCAGCCAGTCGAGCGAGAGCAGGGCGGTCTGGATCGTGCGTTTCATGGGGCTCACGATGATGATGGCATCACGGACATCACCAAACATTTCCAGCAAGCTCGATCGAAGCTCCTGGCACTGAACGAGCCCCAAGGCAGACAACGGCGGATCCGCAATGGTGTAGTCCTGTGTTTGGGTATCAGAGCATACCCGAAGTCATGCCAAACAGGAGTGACTTATTATCGACGTTATGTAAAGCCTGTGCGTGACGGATCAGCACAATGGTGGTTGGCATCCTCTGCGCGCTTCCACGAGAGACTCGTGAAAATTATTATGGACGGACAGGTGAATGTGGCGGCTCATGAACATGAGGGATGACCTTTATTCGTACACCTCATTGAGTACGTCGCTAGGGACTCTTGTTTGGTCCGTGATCGGCAGTTCGGCACAGCCCCGCAATATGACTCCTCGCCGTACCTTATCTTACCTCATCATCTAGGAAAATCGGCTGGTGCTTCTGCCTGAAAGCATTTTAATTGTTTGATCGGACCGCCTGACTGCCTTGTCGAAGCTCGACTCTTTTTCGCAAGACTTGACCACTGCATGGCGAGAGAAACCGAAACATCATGTGTTTCCAAGATGCACTATAAAAGACACTCTCCTCGCCCTTTTCAATATACACTTTGCTTCATCTCGCACACGGCGAACGACCAATATCTATCTGCCTAGATTGTTGGCCTTCGTTAGCCATGGGAAATATCCATTCCCAAACATGTGGAAAGCCACGTTGGGAATCGTCTGACATCGCGTTACCCATGTCGCACTTCCCGAACGTTGTCGCTGAACTGACATCATCGGGAGGCCAGTCAATGACGTTGCTGGGCTGCTTTACGGAAGCGCTGGCGACTTTTGTGACAGCGACCACAGGCAAGCGCCTGTTGAGCTACATCCAGGTCATCGGGTTTGTTTCGAACGCCGTATAGTAAAAGACCCTGTCGACGCCGTTATTGGGTTGCACGAGACCCGAATACCCCATGGCCGTGCCAAAGATCCAGGTAGATAATTCCCCGATAGACGGAATGACACGAAGAGCACCACTGGTGCTAGTTGAGAGCAACAGCCCCATCCATAACGGTTCTTCGCTGTGTAAACTTCCAATGAATCTCGATAGACAGTGGCTGTCATTACATTACCCTCAAGGGCCGGTCGGGTCCATATTGTAACGTCTCTCAAGTGCCAATCACAACGGACCAACAGTTTCCGAACCAATAGAAGGGCAACGAAGGTGAATATGTATATCATGTAAACAAACGATGTCTGCATTCTATCCAGGGCGACTCAAATCAGTCAACCTCCACTCGATGGCCCTTGAGGTGTCTGTCAGCAAAGGGCACACAGTCTGAAGTTGTACGAACATTTGGGACAGCCCTCTGTATGTCACGGACCGAAGCGCAACTATACACCGGCCTCCTCCGTCGGCGTGAGATAGACGCAAGCATCGGCATTCTCAAGGAGACGTCAGTCCGGCATATTTTAAACCAATCGCCACAAGCTGAATCGCTTCGCCTTCGTATGCCAACAAAAATCCCGTCCGTGTTCCCGAAAAGAAAAGTCAGCTTATGTGCCAGTATGTGAAGAGCCGATGTCGATGTCAGAGGATGACCAGCGCAGGGGGAGAGAGAGAGACTTGCATGTCACCGAGCTGTTTCAATTTGTCGGTTCTCTGTTCCGTGGGCGCTTGCATTGTGGGGCCACAATTATGGACCTCTCCGTTGAGCTTGAGTCGAGCTTCGTCAAAGCAAGCTCGACTGACACGAGTTCATCAAAAGCGCACGCACCACAGTCCAAGCGTTTGAACGACCTACCGAGTTTGCTTGCGCGTATCCGCCCGACCAATGTATGCGAATGAAGCCGCACACTCTTTTATTGAGTACGATTGTCTGGCAGGGTCATCCTGATCTAACCTATTAGGTTGTTCGCATCCATCTTCTGGACAACGAACGTGCTAGCCATCGAAACCGACCAGGGACGTGTCTGCAAACAAGCTGCCATGCCGAAAGTTGACGATTTATTCGATGTTGGTCCACACCCTCCCTCTCGCTTTCTGTGACCGATTACCAACAACGTGATTTAGCATGCAGGAGGCCCAGGCAAGCGAAGGCTAGATCCGGTACGAGATCCCAGTAGGCCATTAACACCCCGCGAAATAACGGAAATGGTCCACTGACATACATCACAGGCGAGGTATACAAGTCGGCAAAGCTCAGCCACGATGGCCTACAACGGAATGAAGAGACGGAATTTGATACCAACAACGGACGGGGAGAACACCCTTCTGAGTCTTCTCCTGGGGCCAGTAGGGGGATCGACGGCGAATACGGTCCTGAGCTACTTTCTCGTCAGCGTGTCGGCGACATCGACAACGAAGATGACGATGACGACGGCGAAGGTCGCTTCTTCGGTGGCGGTGTAACCAAGCAGGAAGCGGACATCATGGATTTCGTCGCTGCTCGTGGCGACGACTCCACGGAGCCTGAGAAGATGGACAACGCGTGGTTGAGAAAGACGGCGCTCAGCTTCGAGAAACACATCAACAAGAACGCCGAACTGCGTGCCAAGTTTGAGAACGACCCGAGGAAGTTCATTGCAAGCGAGGCCGACTTGGATGCAGCTATCAAGGACTTGTCCATATTGTCTGATCATCCTGCACTGTGGTCCGAGCTAGTACGCCTGGGCTGCGTGGACAGCTTGGTCGGGCTGCTGGCGCATGAGAACACCGACATCGCGATCGACGCAGTAGAAATCATCAACGAGTTGACAGATGAAGATGTGGCGGCCACTGACGAGCAATGGGACTTACTCGTTGACGCCATGCTCGAAGCAGACCTAGTTGGCCTGCTTGTTTCGAACCTCACACGCCTCAATGAGGACGACGAGGCCGATCGTAACGGCGTCTACTATGCCCTCTCCGTCGTCGAGAATATCCTTTCACGGCGGTCCCTCGCTGAACGAGTTGGTCAGAACGACAGGCTGGTCAATTGGCTCTTGGCAGGGATCCAGCGTAAGCAGGGTGCTGTTTCGCAAAACAAGCAATATTGCGCTGAACTTCTAGCTATTCTTGCGCAAACATCACCACGAACACGTATCAAGCTCGTTTCCCTAGACACCGTAGATACCGCGTTGCAGCTGGTTGCTACATACAGAAAGCGCGATCCTGACAAGGGCAGCGAGGAAGAGTACATGCAGAACCTCTTCGAAACGCTTACATGCTTGTCTGATGAGCCAGATGGAAAGGCAAAGCTGCTCGAGGCTGAGGGCATTGAGCTATG
The DNA here is from genome assembly GCA_002851675.1 of Verticillium nubilum. NCBI lineage: Eukaryota > Fungi > Ascomycota > Sordariomycetes > Glomerellales > Plectosphaerellaceae > Verticillium > Verticillium nubilum. The sequence goes on from NMXI01000090.1 coordinate 13,899, forward strand.
TTTGATCATGCTGAAAGAAGGAAAGGCGAGTAGGGTGCCGGCCTTGCGCCTCCTTGATCACAGCACCGGTGGGCTGGCCGACAGGGAGACTTGCCAAAGAATTGTGGCAGCTGGCGGCCTGAAAACCATATTTACCATGTTCATGAAACGACATGACGGCCCCACCATCGAGCACCTGGTCAACATCTTCGCATCTCTCCTGCGACACCTCCCTATTGATTCGGCGGAGCGGATACGTACGCTGGCCAAATTCGTTGAGAAACAGTACGGAAAGACTCAAAGACTGGTGGCTATTCGAAGAGACCATGCGTCTAGGCTCGCGCTTGTCGAGCAGCGTATTCGAGCTGAGCGGGATGGTCTGGACGAGGATGCACAGGCAGAGATGGAGGATGAGTGGTTTTCCTGGAGGTTAGATGGTGGCCTCTTCGTCCTGCAAACAGTGGACGTCGTGCTCGCATGGCTGGTCGCAGAAGATCGCGGCGCAAGCGCCACTATTCGGAGGCTACTTGCTGACCAAGACGAGAGTCTCGAGACCATCTGCAATTCCCTTAAGGAGCAGCTTGATGGTCTTAATGACAAGGAAGATGGAACCAGAGACAAGATGGACCTGTTAAGCACGTTGCTCCGCTTCGTCCAACAATAAATAGTTATACCGAAGCAAAGGAAGAATGCAAAGTTTACTGAACACGGATCCTCAAACAAACAGCAATTCGATTCTAGGATGGCAAGTGTAGGTAGGACAAGTGAGCGAGGAGGATGACTTGGCCATGCAAGCCGCCCTCGTCCGACAGGAAGGCACTCATGGATTCATTGTCAGCACTGCACTGCTGAAGGTTACTCATGCAGCCGCAGGGAGTACAGGCTTGACTTCAAAGACAGCCTTCAAAAGGTCCTTAACCACCTTGTCCTGGTTCTTCTGCCCCGCAGACTTGATATCCTTGATTTTGGCGTCCGCCTCCTTGTTCGCATCATCCTCAGCTTGCTTGTTGCCTGCCGAATGCTTGAATTACCAAATCGCGATTAGCCAGCGTCCATTATACAGGAAGCATGTCGCAGGGCTCGTCACTTCAGTCGTACATACCTGTGACTCAAATTTCTTGTACTCGGCCTCCTTAGACTGGCGGTATTCCTCGATTTCCTTCTTGGCCTCATCCCGCGCTTCCTTCACTCGCTTGGTACGATCTGGTCCGCTGAATTAGAACACACTGTGTTGTATGCCTCAAGAAGTGAGCTGTGCCTAGAGCGAAGAGAACGTACACTCGCGAGCTTGAGAGCGACACATTGGTCAGCATTGCATTTTTGGACATACATTGGAGCGGGAAAGTGCATGGACCAACCTTTCTGGACAATCTTCGAGGCATCTCTCTCTGCCTGCAGTCGTTCTTTGTTAGCAGACCCGGGCTGTATTGGTGCTACTGGTGTGCATTGGGGCACATACATCCAGCAGGGTCTGGATACCCGCTGAGTTTTGGGCTGACTATGTCGGTTGTCAGCAAGGTTCGAACACAGCCGGGGCGGGCGTTGTTCGCGACCGACCATGACTCCGAGAATGCCTCTGTCCTCTGCTTGTGTTGTCTTTCCTGACTGTGGTGGCTATCCTCCGGGTGAAGGACGACCTCGCAAAGAATGATGTCGGCTTGCGATTGGGCTATTGACGGGCAGCGTTTCTTGCCGGGCACGTCCTTGGCTAGATGCTATAAGCTTGAATAAAGTTTTACGTTCGAAGAGAGCAGATAGACTCTGTAGCTTTGCGTGGGTATGAAAATGCGACTTCCCCGTGGATGATGTCGAGCTTCAGGGCGGCTTGAGGCTGCTAACGTGGTGCAGAGAGGAGGTGGATGGATGGTTTGGCAGGTGCATCGCTGAGGGTGGGGCCCTAGGAACGTACTTGATTACCTACCTCACCCCCGCCTACCTAGACCACAATCAGACACTCTTATGAGGTTAGAAGTGGGAGGGCGGTCTGCAACTCCAGCTCGAAACACCGCACCTAGTTGTCCTTCTTTATACATGAATATGTCGTCAATTAGATGCGTACTTGGGCTTTGGAGAGGACGAAATTTCGCGTAGACCGTTATCATCACAGAATCAGTACAAGCAAGCAACCGGGCACTGGAAACTTTGGGCGCATGATGATAGGCCCCGCATAAGCATCAGACATGTACGAGGAAGCCTACCAGTTGTAATGACTGCGAGTGCGTTGGTTGCGGGACGCAACCTGACCTCAGCCGACGAATATACTAAAATTATGGGAAAGTAAGGCAAGGCACATTACTTTGGTGCCCAAGGGAGGTTCCAGCGGCCAGGCGAGTGCGTTACAGAAACAGCCGCATGCATTGAAAGTGAGGTTACTTGAGTCGTTATGTTGCCTCTCCAATGAACCGGTATTGATAAGACTCAACTGACTACAACAGAAATGGTTGAAATTTGGATTGAGAAATTATCGGGTTACTTCATAATGGTTTGAACTGCTCAAAGGCTTCTGGAAGTAGGGTTCTGTCTGGATGATGCCTGTATTAAGTGGTGTCGAGTGCGGCTTCTTCTTGTCACTGCTTGGCAGGGAACTCAACAGCTGCTTGAGTGGCAAGGGTGGGTAGGTCACGTAATAAGTCTCGCTCTAGGCCCACTAAGCTATCCACCTAAGGTAATCAATCTAAGGTCCTACGTGCATATCCTGGTTTAGCTGTCCAGAAACATCCTCCGAGAGGTGTAAACGGGTCATTATCTCAATACCCAAACATCAGCCCATACCATTCGCTCCGTCAATCCAACCCGCCTGCCCGCCAGCTGTAACAGCCTTGGACAGAGCTCCTGTGAACTCGTCGCAAACCCAACTCCATGTCTCGCGCATCCAAACTCACCCTGATGGGTACTTCGTTGTTCGCCGTTGGTACGATCATCATGGTTCATTGCCAGCAAAAGTCCGAAAAGCAGGCAAGCCTACCCCTTCAGAACAGATATACGTGACAAGGATACAAAACACTAATCGACGGGTCTTTCGACAGGCTATGCATCAAGGAGTCGTCAGAGATATGGAACAACAGCGAGTGAAGAGAGAGCGGCAACTAGACTTCGACTTGCAGCGAGCTCTTGAACAAGAATACAAACGAGAACAAACCGTCAGGGACACAACGGTCTCGGACACGCCAAAAAGCTCCGCGGTACCATAATAATGTCGGAAGCAAACCTGATGCTGTGGGCAATATCTGGCGACCTCATTCATTCAAAGAGGAGAGGAGGCCTGTTGTGCTGTAAAGCAGATCAACATCCTAGGTGTGGCCTCAAGAACTACTATAAACCCAATTCCCACAGCCGTCACAGGGAATCCACAAGCAATACGGTGACGCCACAGCTCACCGACGGCAATCCAGAGTCCCGACAGGGCGTCACGCATCATCGGTTCTTGAGTATTCGGCTGTGGCAGACTACATTCGGATTTGTTGATGTTGTGGATCGAGACGACAACCGCACCCCTGTGCGCCTGGTTCCCTATTTTCCTGGCCCAGGTTACAGCACTGTGGGCTGTTATTACTGTACATATTCTAGTCACGGTGTCCTGATCGAGGTCCACAGCCGCCTTGTAAGTGACCTCGAGCAAATCGATGATATCCCTAATGACTCGTATCCGTCGAGACGCCCTTCCAATGCAAGCTCTCAACTCGTCCTCAGACTCGACCACTGTCTGCCGAACCAGTGAAGGCCCTTCGATTGCCGCAGATGTTCGCCCGACTAAACATTCGTCAGTCTAGCGGATTGATACACCAGATCTGTCCGTAAACATCCGGGCCGCAATGTTCATTGACTGCAGTTCCTGGAAGAGGAGTTTGGCAGCATAAGGAATATGAATCTGGGCGATCTTGGTCTTGTTCTTGCATGGGCGGCATTCAAAGGATTGCTTTGAAAGATTTCTACAAACCGTGTCAGCAGGCAGTCGCCCTGATCAGGGACTCGCAGGTTTTTGAGACTTACGCGATGGGCGTCATGAGACCACAAATCTCACACACGTGAACTCGGAAGGCATCAGAGACTTCGAACAGCCTCTCCTTCAAGAACGAGGCAGCACCGTGCGCGATCATGCAATCTCGTTCCATCTCACCGAACCGCAAGCCACCATCGCGGGCTCGACCCTCCACTGGCTGCCTTGTCATGATCTGTACGGGGCCACGGGCACGCGCATGGATCTTATCGTCCACCATGTGACGCAGCCGCTGATAGTAGGTCGGTCCAAAGAAGACCTGTGCTCGCAGTTTCTTTCCCGTGTGACCATTGTACATGACTTCGAAGCCTCGAGACTGATATCCTTGGTCGCGAAGAAGCTGGGACACAGAGTCGACAGTAACGTCCGTGAAAGGAGTCGCATCTCCCTCCATACCCTTTAGTGTCGACACCTTGCTAAGCAGACATTCAATCAAATGCGCAATGGTCATTCGAGAAGGAATAGCGTGAGGGTTGATGATGATGTCTGGAGTTATGCCTTCCGAGGTAAATGGCATGTCTTCCTGGCGGTACGTGACACCAATGGTTCCCTTCTGACCGTGACGAGAAGCAAACTTGTCGCCGATCTGTGGGATCTTGGTAGTCCTCACACGCACCTTGACATATCGCAAGCCATCCTGGTTCGTCGTCAGGATGACCGAGTCAATGATGCCATTCTCCGTACTTCGTAGTGGCGTTGAGGCGTCTCGTTTGACATGTTGGGTTGTTCGTTGGCCCAGCTCTTGGTTGTCGGGGTTAATAGGCGACGTCTTGCCGATGATGATGTCCTCACCGGAGACGCGAACACCAGGCGCGACTATGCCATCGTCATCTAGCTTGTCGTAAGTCCCATGCTTAAGCCGCAGAGTATCGTTCCTGAACGGCTTCTCGAATTGCTCCACAAGATTGATTCCAACCCGCTTTTCGCAATCCGTGTAAGACCGGAAAAACAGACTGCGAAATAGGCCCCGATCAATGCTGCTTTGATTCATAATGACGGAATCTTCTTGATTATAACCGGAGTAGCATGCAATGGCCACGACGGCATTCTGTCCGGCGGGAAGTTCTCTGAACTTCAGGAACTCCATCGATCTAGTCGTGGCGAGAGGCTTTTGGGGGTAATAGAGAATGTTGGCCATCGTGTCCATTCTCCGGGAATAGTTAGTCAGGAAAAAGCCCATCGCTTGTTTGCCCATGGCAGATTGGTAAGTGTTACGAGGGGACTACAATAGGATTAGCATGTGGGCTGGGTAAAGTGTCAGCGACTGGAAGAAACTATATCATCGTACCTGGTTGTGGTCTGGGAAGGGAATGATGCTTGCGCAGATTCCTAGAATCATGCTCGGGTGGATCTCGCAATGAGTGTACATGTGCGTCGTCTTGGCAATCTTCGTTCTCAAGCGACGATTGGGGCCTTCGGATATGTCTTCCTCAATTTCGTGCCCGGCTTTGCGCAATCGATAAAGTTCCAGGTCCTCTGGCGTCATGCAGATCATGGAAGTCTCTTCCTCCTCGGCATCGAGGTACTCAATAATGCCACTGTGTGCCAAAGTTTGCCAAGTGATCTTATCCTCAGGGTTTTCCGGGGGGGTTTCCTGTTGATCTCGCATTTCGTTGACGAGATCTTTTTGCAACACGAGCGAGCCCTGAGGTACGGCGCCGTGGTGACTTTGTTCCACCACAAAGACTGGCCTCATGACGCGGCCAGCGTCAGAAAAGATCTTGAACTCGCGGTCACGGATGTCTCGAACCAGGGACACTTCGTGTGAGATGACATTGCGACGACGAGTCCCCTGGACATCGGGCACCAATACGCGTGGGTCCTGGTGAACGCCTACCCAAACACCGTTGAGAAACACCTTGGTCGCGTTAGGATACCTGAGCGGCTCATACTCTTCTAGAACCTCCATGCCACGTTGGATCATGTAGTCGATGATCGGCTCTGCTGGCGTACCAACGCTGACATAGCACATCAAGGATAGGTTCTTGACAAGACCACAAGCCTGTCCTTCAGGTGTCTCGGCAGGGCATACCAAGCCCCAATGGGTGTTGTGAAGCTGTCGAGGTTTGGCAATCTTTCCATCTCTGCCGATGGGCGTGTTCGTCCGTCTCAGATGTGACAAGGTGGATGCGAATGTGTATCGGTTCAAGACCTGAGACACGCCAGCTGTTGAGCTCGCTGCCTTCTTCTGATCCCCCCAATTGCCCGTGGCCAACGAGTACTTGAGACCATTGGACAAAGTCTGGGGCTTGACACCGAGAGTCAGGCTGAACTGACGGTTAGATTCGACGCAGCGTTTAAGATGCCCGGAAAGCTCTTGGTTCATACGACGAACAATAGTGCGGAAGAGTTTCGCCAACAGAGGTCCTGCGAGATCCAGGCGCTTCTTACCAAAATGATCACGATCGTCGATATCGCGTCTTCCCAACGCGCACTGCAACAGCTTGTGGGTCATGTAGCCGAGGAAAAACGCCTTCCTGGTCTCACTGCCTTCGCTCTGTGAGATATGGGGGAGCGTTTCCTTCTGCAGGATCTCTTTGGCGCTTCGCACACGTTTCTCTCTAGTCATCGTGTGATTGCTGTTGCCACGCTTGCCGATCCAATCAAGCGCCACGTTACGGTCCTGTACGATGAAGGCCTCCTCGATGCAAGGTCGCAGCATTTCCAGCATCTGCGTATCATTTCTGTCGTAGCAAATGTGGTTAAGAATGTCTTCGTCGGAGACGATGCCGAAGGCGCGGAAGACAATGCCAATTGGTATGTCGACTTTGACGTAAGGGAGAGTACAGTGGATGGTCTGGCCAACTCCGCCCTTAGCAGGACTCTTACTGTGTAGCTTGAGCATCAGGCTGGAGATGAGTCGCGATCCCTTTTCGAGGGCACTGCGGATCTCGGCGGTGTAAGAGAAGGGGCTTGGCTGCGCTTTCTTGAAGACTTGTACGATATTTGCCGCGGAGCGTTCTTGGGCAATGAGGACCTTCTCGCTGCCGTTGATGACAAAGTAACCACCTTGATCGTAAGGGCACTCGTTGAGCATGAAGAGGTCGTTCTCGCTCTCGCGACTGAGATGGCAAATCTTGGACTTGACCATGATGGGCAGACGTCCGATGAAGATCATGTCCTTCATATCCTCCGGCTTGTCTTTGTCGGCACCGGGATCGTCACCGCTCTCTTCCTCTTCCCATTCTAGCCTTGTCGGATGCTCGCCCGTCCTAGCCATCTCGTCATGCTGTTCGTCATCCAGTTCATGAAGCGGGATCTGGTTTTCGACAGCGATGGACACTTTCTTCGTGATCCTGACGTAAAGAGGGCTCGCATAGGTCAGATTTCGGTCACGGCATTCGTAGGGCAAGAGCGTGGAGACTTTGCCATCTGCCTCGGTGATGGATGGTCTCGAAACCATGACGGTACCAAACTTGACCTCATATCGTCGGAGGGCAATCGCTCTGTCGCTGTCGGAGGCGGGATTCGGCTGATCGAGAGTGATGTGGGAATATTCGTCAATGAGCTCCTGGACTGTCGAAGTGGTGAACTCGTCGAAAGAATCGACCTGCTGCGATACCAATCCTTTGGAGTCGAAAAATGACGATATGACAGTCCAACAGTCCTCGGGGGTGATGCTCGTGTCGTCCTCCTCGTAGCCGTCGTACTCGAAGTCTTCGTCGTACTCAGCAGCCATCGTGATCGGTGCGCAACAGATGTGGCGGCGAAGGCGGGAATCTGTGATAATGCGAACAAGATCACCGCTTCCGGGCACAACTGCCTTCGCTCGATGGAGAGTGCATGCAACAAACGACAAGATTGGTGGGTAATACCAAGATGGAGAGTAGCAAGGGCGGCAGGAGTGATGGCGAACTGCAAATCGATGACTAGGTAGGTCGAGGTGGTGTAAAGTAGACAGGGAAGTTAGCGGCGTGACAGGCGAAGGACGTGTCGGGGCCAGTTTTTCAGCCTGCTACGCGACGGATCCTCGCTGAATTGCGGCCAGCCCATTGTCCCCAGGCGCTTAGTATTAAGTCAGTTGAGCCTTGAGGGGACGGGGTTCATTCACTGTGGGGGCGTGAACCATCCCTTTAACGACCGCCAAGGACTCAGGTACTTAGTGACCCATGCCTCGGGTCACCGCCTTCTTATTATAGACCAGCTCCCAAAAAGTCAGCTACTTGCAGGGTGCCTAGCACTACCCGCTACCTCCTCCTCTTCGCAGCTGCGAGGGTAGGTACTATAGCTGGATCTATATGTACTATGGGTCTCCAGGTACATTCTGATTGGTTCTACGCATAACTCTGCCACTCTGTTTTAAGGCATTCGGTACGTCGCTTTGTACCTAAATCCTTTGTCGTCGTTAATGGGATGGAGCGATGATGTCCAACTATACTACCTCATATATGCATATACTGTGTAGTATGCTTATACATCAGATTGTTCACCATCCTTGCTCCCATGCTTGGTACCTTTGCAACATAACCGCAGCCTCGCGCTGAAAGATCAAGGGCCCGTATCGCAGCTGAGCTAACCGACAAATCAAACACTCATCGTCTCATTTTCTTTCTGGACCCCCTCGCTCGGTCAGCTCTGGGCATCGATCTCCCCGATGCTGGATTGATCTCTTGCAGACGCCGCGCAAGCCTGGCCCAGCCCACGATCACGGATTTTTAGGTCCTCCCCTCCACCGCAATGAGGAAGACGGAAGATGGAGATGCTTCTTCGCACTGGACCGGCCTGCCTCGTGCGGAAGGATCCAGGCCGAGATTGCCTCTTTCAACTGATCACCACTCCGTTGCCAAGACTTCTGGTTCGGTTCTGGCCCATCACGATATTACTATTTTTGTCCATTCCTGCTCTTTCTGATCGAGCCTGCCGAGCCGAAGCCTGGCACTATAAATATGTTGATCGCTGTCGCGATCTGAAACTGGGGCTACGGGACTAGCTGGCGTACACGCCTTTGTTGTTCCTTGCTGGTTTAGTTCGTGATCGCTTGTTGGTCTATAATCCTGCCAACGTGGTGCTGGTCTTCTGGCCTTATCAACCATTCCATATTCTGCCGGGTCTGACTGTTGTCCTGGTACTTATTAACGCCGCCCAGGGAGCATCTGGGGCAGGCCAAACGAGAAGGTACTCGAACCACCTAAGATGGAGTGGCTGTAGGCCCATCCACTGACGTAACACGAGGTATTGGGACTGCTGCAAGCCTTCCTGTTCATGGCCCGACAAGGCGGCAGTGGACCAATCTGTTCTTTCGTGTGACCGTCAACGAGCCTCCCTCTTCAACCCGGATGCTAAGAGCGGCTGCGAAAGTGGTGGTCCTGCCTACACCTGCGCGAACAACTCTCCGTGGGCTCTCAACGCCCTGGTCTCGTATGGGTTTGCGGCCACGACTATCAACAAGTGGATCTGAGGCAAGCTGGTGCTCTGCGTGCTATGAGTACGTCCCAGTCTAGATTTCATATTGCAATCGTCCCGATGATGATTCGTTTGGTGTGATTCTCACGCTGACACCAACCTGCGAAGCGTCACATTTACGTCGGGCAGGGCCAAAGGGAAGAGAATGATATTGCAGTCGACGAACACTGGTGAGTTGCTCTCTTGGCCCGCCAAGCGCAATATGTTGGGGCCTCATCAACATCAACTTACGCAACCGCGTTAGGCGGCGATCTCGGGGGCAACCACTTCGATATTCTAATCCCCGGCGGGGGGGTTGGCATATTTGATGGCTGTTCGGCCCAGTTTGGAATCCAATTCCCTGGAGAACGTTATGGCGGCGCAACATCTCGCAGCGAGTGCGCCGCTTTACCGCCCTCTCTTCGCGAAGGATGTTTGTTACTGGCGATTTGACTGGTTCCTGAACGCGGACAACCCTGCTGGCACCTTCGCTCAGGTGTGGTGTCCGGCTGAGCTGGTTGCTAGATCTGGCTGTCGACGAGATGACGACAGCGCCTTCGCTGCATGAAAAATGCCGTCGGATACCACCTGGAACCCGCCTCAACCCTCTGAGACCGCTGGATCCTATGAGCAATGCGATGGAAGCTCCTGGGATGTCCCTAAGCTGGTGAGCCACCCGTCATTCCATCCCTTGACCCAGGCCAGTCACAGACGACCTTCACTTACTCGGACGAACAGCGTCCTTCTGGCTTCTACTGCAACAGGGTGACCCTGCGTGAGTCTCCTTAATTATGGCCCGGCTCGCCAAATCGCAGCTTTACCTGACTAATAAATGCTCGGCATAGATTGGTCTCAGTGTGTACCAGGCAGTGCCCAACACTAACAACGTCGACTCTTTCAAGCGTAACCAGCCATCGGGGCTTTTCCACGCAAGCCGCGACAAACCCTGTGTCAACCTCCACTACAGCGAGCACGATAAAACCTCCAATGACGACGACTGTATAAGGTAGGGTGGTGTATCTGTCCCAGTGTGGGGCCAATGCAATGCGGACTCATGGCCCACTCCGTCTTCCTGTGCTACTGGGGCGGCATGCATTTCACTCAATCCATACTACTCTCAGTGTCAACCAACGAGTTGTAGGGTTTTTATCTTCGACCGAGCCTCTGATATCATTACATGAGCCGCAGGGTTGCTGTAGAAGAGGTCGTCTCCACGGTCAGATGCAAGGCTGTGCGTACCTACGGGGGGATCCGATGGGACATACGCCCAACTATTCTTCCTTGGAATGCTCATAAATTCAGTAGTTGCAAATGCCACCCACTTCTTCATCCATGGTCCATGTACCTGCCAAACCCCCTACCTGGACTTCAGCGACATTCGGGGACGCTTCAGGTTTGCCCATGAAAAAGTCGCCTCTGCCTTCGGTTCTGTTTGTCCTACTCATGAACCGTCGGGTCCACTCCTCGATGGCCGGATCACCCGTCTCATCTCGAGCCTGCTTGAGGAAAGGAATCAAGGCCGTTCCACCTGTGCCCTTAAGTTTCGTGTTCGCAGCCCCCGATGACTCGGTGTTTTTGTTACCAGCCTCTGAACGCTGACGAGAAGCCGACGCCAGGTCGAGGCGCTTTCGTATAGCCTCGGGACTTCGCGACCTGCTTCGGGCGCGAACTTCCCGGGAAGGAACGATAATGTACCGAGTCACGATGGCTATATGCTTGTCGCGGAAAGAACTCAGCATGGCGAGACACGCATCGTAGGCCAAGGTCAATTGCGAGTTGTCCGCGTGCGTTTCGACAAAATCCCGCACGTTGGCCACGAGACTGACCTGGTCCAGAAAGCGAGCGTGCGGGCCAGGCATGTAACGACGCATGTCCGTGATGAAGTTATGCCGCGGGGTTGGAGCCCGACCCTCCCGCTCGAGCTCAAACGTTCGGTCTTTCCTCCCCACGATCTCCCCCGTGGGTCGGTGATCGATCCCAAGAATGATATCAAAAAACTGGATGAGACTGCTTTGGGCGTTGCTGCCACCGCTGTAGCACCGATAATCATCATTTCCGGATCCGTCATCGTAGTTGACGCCGAGCGGCAGGCCGGCCTCGCCCATGTTTTTGCTCCCAGCGAGAAAGGGGCGAATGCGGTTGTAAAATATGACAGGGTCACAGCTTTCGTGCATCCGCTGCAAAATACTTGTCAAGTCTGTCAAGCGTTCTGCGAATCCGCGCAGGCAACGAGTGACGGCGGCCGAGTCGCCCTCTCTAGCAGCAGCTATGGCAGTCAGCATCAAAGGAATGATCGGGGCGCCTCGCGCCTCTATGGCGACCGAGACTAGATAGAACCAGGACTCGTCGAGGGAACCAGTGAAGGTGTTCAGAGTCGCAATATTTTCAAGACTGTCAATTCCTTCATCCACGAAAAGGGGCTTGAAGTTCCAGAGACAAACTGCTGCGTAGGTCGCGACAGGTGGGAGCTCAAGATGCTCGGATATTTGCAGGAGCGGGATGGTGATGGGCGGAGGCAAATTATCGGCCGGCTGATCGCCACCCCAGATGTAACCGTGTGCTGTGAAGCACAGAAGCGAATATGCTCTGCGCCACTCTGCCTCATGCTCCAGTCCGATTGTGGACAGGATAGGGAGGCGGTCAACAACGCTCCTGAGGCGTCGGCTCAGAACGAGAGCCTGGAGGTTGCCGACAACAGCCTCCCATTTGTTGTAGTAAGGGTCCGGAAGTCGTGCCAGAGGTAGAACGTCCGGGAGAAACCCGTGAGTAGGTGATATGCCATGATCAGCCAATACTGGAATGGGAGGAAGCATGGTGAGCGATGTTCTGGCGAACCGAGCCGTGGAACGAGGATGGTTTGGGAATTCCTGACGCAAGGAGTATCCAGTTACGGGGTCTGGCGTACTCCTCCGCCGCGCGGGATGATTTAATGACGACGGGCATGCGACAGAGAAGGGCAACAAGATTTTTTATGATGCTGAGGTTGACTCCTGGAACGCGATGGACTAATACGGATGGCGGGGCAGCTCTTTAAACAGGAATATCCCGCAGGGCTTTCAAACCGTCGTTCGATACCGGGTGCGCTAGGCGCCAGCTTAGTCGTCGAGGCTTGGGGCAGGGTTCGGTCCCAGACAAACGGATGATCAACATTCATTTCGACATTAATTTTCACATCATTAGCTGTATGACACTTCAGACTTGACATGGAGCGTGGTCAACTGAGTGGCTCTTCAGCGCATTCGCCCACCAAGTGCTTCAACTCCTTCACTGATACGTGCTACGCTGACTGGCCCGAATGAGGGTGTTGAAAACGCAAAGGCGCATTGCCTCCGACTTGACGGGTCGGGCTGTAGGCCTCTTCCGATCAGGCCGGTGTCGCACTTGAGGGTACGCGCCTCTCACTGGTTGTCGCAAAAGTACGGATAGTACGTTATTGATATGCATGCATGGCTAGTCCAATGCTTCGAGAGGAAGCCGGGAGATAGCTTGGATAGGTAGGTATTCGGCGTAAGCTCATGTACACGTCAGGCACGCACGTACCTTACCTCATTATCCACCGCCTAAGGTCTTCTTGGCCCGCGCTGTCCACCCTGCCACTTTCGGCAAGCGGTACCTTATGATGTAAGAGGGGTTGAATGCCAACCACCTCGAAACCTTGGTCGCGGCGGAGCGCGTTGTCTACCTTCTCTTACGCACCGGCCGGTAAAATCCCCAACGACATCGCAGGCCTGAAGGGAAGAAAATCGATAGTAGTCCTCTATCGATCTGCTCACCCATACACTGCGAGAAACGCAGTTCCCGTATTCCTGTCACAGCTGCGACGACACCAACATCAACCCGAACATGCGCCACTAGCTGTCATCGAGCTGTCTCTTCCGTGGTGCAGCCATGCCTCCTGTTCAACAGCACATTCTCAATTGGCTGTACAGTGTCCTCACGAGCGTTAGTAGATGGCCCTGACAGCCCTTCTGCGGCGCCGCTCCAGTGCTAACGCTTTCATACTCTCCAGGAATACCACGATGTGAACCGGACCTATGGTGACGTGGCTCAAGCCCTGTCGCAATACCCATCACTATCTCCTCGAACCGATGTACACAGTGAGCGCTCGATAAACCTTCAGATGCCGTCCAATCCATAGCTGATGTGCGACCTTCGCAGCCTTCGATAACGGTACATCTGCACTGTTATTGCACCTCGCAGGGACATTGCCGGTCGTTTTCCGTGGCACCACCTATCGCTTCCCTCTGTCCATACGCGTTCCATATGCCTATCCGCGAGAGGCGCCACTGATATACGTAACTCCCACCGAGCACATGGTGGTAAGGCCTGGCCAGCATGTCGATCCCCAAGGTCAGGTATATCACCCTTATTTGGCTGGCTGGTCCACTTTCTGGGATGTGAGTGCTGCCGTACTTATTACAGTTTCCCTGCGTGTGAACTAACAGTTCGAGAGAAATCCACACTGATTGATTTTCTCACCATCCTGCGAGACGTGTTCGCCAAAGAACCGCCTGTCATAGCGCGACAGGCCTCACGACCCATGTCTCCGCCCCAACATGCTCAGTATACACAGATGGCGACAAATTCTACCGTGGCATCACCACAAGAGCTCTCGGCTCGTCCTTCATTCCAGACTCGGGTCGCCTCCTCCCGAACCGGTCCCCCGCCCCCGCCCAAAGACACTGACCTGGGGCCTCGGAAAAATGCTGAAACCACCCCAGAGCGTCCACGCGACGGTCCACCACTGCCGCCCTTGCCCGCCGGATTTCAGCACGGACCAGAGCTTACACAGTCTCCTCAGCTGCACCATCAGACTCAATCCCGATACGACTCCGCGCCGCCGCTGCCAGTGCAGAATCCGTCGCAGTATAAGCCATTTCCCTTTCCCCCTTCCCCCAACCGGGGCCCTGCTCCATCACCACGTATTGGCAGCTCCCAGCAACACCACCATGCTCAGCCATCCTCTGCAGTGCCACCGTCTTCACCAGCCTCGTCTGAGCTTTTGCGCGTCGCGGGTCCGTCAGTGATCTGGAAGCCCCAACTAGCCACACAATCTCAACCACAAGCAAAACCACCGCCTCCACCCCACCTTCTAGATGAGCCTTTGACCCTCAGTATACCTTTGCCTTCCAACTTACCGGCGCCCCCGATTCCTCCAAATCCCGAGAAAGATGCTTTACTCCGTCAACTCGCCCAGGTTCTTTACTCTCTGCGACAGCGAAGCCGTCAGCAAAACGAGTCTAGTATGGCCGGCTTACAGGCTCAACGTAAGGCCATGATTTCGGCGTCTTCTGCCTTGCAGTCCGAGATGGGCGCCCTAAGCCAGACCTCAACGCTCTTGAGCTCTAATGCTGGCATCTTGCATGACGCATTGCGAAAGGCCGACGTCGTCGTCGAAGGGTCGCGCCACAAAACGGCCCCGGATATAGATGAGTTGCTAGTTGCGCCGACCGTGGTCTCGAACCAGCTGTACGCGCTTGTGGCGGAAGAGCGCGCCATGGGAGATGCGATATTTATGCTAGGCCGTGCCGTCGAACGGGGGCGGATATCTCCCGTTGCCTTTGCTAAGACAACTCGCTCCCTGGCTCGCGAGTGGTATCTCAAGAAAGCTCTGGCTCGAAAGATCGGGCGCGGCATGGGACTTGGCGTATGAGTTCGTCTTGATGCACTGGCACCAGGCTCAGACGTCGGTTTGTGATGGGCAGCCTGTCCGGGCACTACCTGTTCTATACGAATCAGTCATAATGCAGGAAGAGTGACACAGGCAATGCCGGGCCCGTATGGTACAGTACCAGGCCCAGACATCAGCAGAGCATATCACAACACGACCGTCAGTTGACGGCTGGCTACCAAGGGGTCAATGACATGGGTGGGAACAGTATATCGAGTATATATTTCTTGACGTTGAGGCTTCCTTCCATCACAGGCCAGATCTTTGTAGTTCCATCACTTGACCTCGAATCTGTAGCTATGAGCCTGCCAACACGTTGATCAGACTATTGTCGGACTTCGCATGTGTGGGTTCGACCAAGAGATTGACCTTCAATTCGCATGCCCTCGGGCGTCACTAACCTCTAGGGAAATATCCTTTTCCGCTGTCGATGAGGTCGTGTAGGTCCGTATCCTAGATTTTGGCTTTACGTGTTTGGTAATCTTGCACTCGGTTCTGATAGTGACAGATCCGTCCGACTCCAGGTTGAGAAGTCTACAGTCACCCTGTTACTTGGTTCAACATCCTCAACGACCTGTGTCAGAAGAGTCGCATCAAGGACTTGTGAGAGAGCGTCAAGCGGTACTTGTTGAAAATATGTATGGTAGCTTCGGAATCCATTAGGCTTGGAGGATATGAAGCAATTGAAAGCGCTGCCTTCTGGACTGTTTTCTCTACCTATCTTGCTACGAACTTACAAACGCCCCTGCAACGCTGTGCGGCTTCCCTAGGCAGTGATCGTCGAGCGGGGAAAAAAAAAAAAAAAGAGGGCGACAAAACCTCGAACGTCTTCAGGATAGCAAGTCCAGGCAACTTCGTGATGACCGTGAAAAGAAATGTATTGCCGGGCTAGACTGTGCCTAGATCCTCTCCTCGCGCCGCTCGAACTCGCAGTTGACTCGCACCACCCCCTTTTCGGCATCATTTTCGTCGAGTTGCCGTAGTTCCAGGTCGATGGGATCAATCGGATGACGTGAGCGACCAGCCTCTATCCGAGATGTCAAAGTGCTCGGGCACGCATTGCTCTCTGTGACGTCGGAACCAATCTGGGAGATGTCCTTGAATGGTTTTCCTGATCGCCCCGTGCCTGTATCGTGGCGGGCGTTGGGGTCGTAGTAGGCTACTGGTGTTGCGATGCGCTGGGCGATCAAGGTTCCCAAGGGGAGGAACAAAATTACAGAGGTGAGAGCGAGAGAACCAGGTTCAAAGGCTTGCCAGTTCCGCCACCCGAAGCCTGCGAATATGACTGAGAGGGGGTTAGTAAGGTTTGGACATCGAAGCGGCTGAGCGAAACACGAACCAGGAATAATCATCAGAATACCATTCGTGACGACGAGGACCTCAACCGGAGACAACCCTCGTCGCGAGGGCAGGAAGCTGCGATTCTTTATGAGATGGCTGACCAACTTGACGTTGAAGAGAGCGCAGTAGTAGAAGATGGAAACGCCACCCATGATGCTGGCGAGGAGAGACACCGATATGGATTGTGTATAAGCCAGCGTCAAGATGTACCTGATTTGACCCACTGCGCTCGCCAGGCGAAGGCCGATGGCCGCGAAGGAGACACACGCCGAGAGGGAAGCGAAAGACCATTTCCAGAAATCAGTCAAGAGGTTCACTGTAGCCCAGGCCTGTAAGCCGAGGACGGCTTGTACCATGATGAAAAGGGCCAGGGAGGAGACCTCGGAGGCAACGCTGCATTGTAAGTCGCGAGGAGCGATACGAGAGTAGTCACCGGCAAAAAAGGTGTAGAACTCATTCCAACTGCTGGTGAAGAAAATAGTCAAGAGGACCATGCGAGCGATGTTGACGGTCAAGGCGGTGATGTGAAGCCACTGGGAAAGCTTGACAAATTTCGCCGAGGGGGTCATGCAGACCAGGACGAGGAGCAGTATAATGGAGCTGCCGATTTGAGCGCCATAGTTGATGACTGTTTTCACGCTGTATAGATTGAACTCGTTGACCATGCCAACGGCAACGGGGATCTCGGTAACGCCATCAGATGCGATGAGCACAAACGTCTGTGAGAAGGGGTCGAAGTCGTCCATGTTGTCTTTCGCCCTTTGGCGTGGAGGGTTGGTCCCGAGTGTCGTCGGTAAGATCGTCGGCGATTCAGGTGGCAGTGCTGCGTCTCGAACTGTTGTATGAATTGTTGCTGATGGGCTGGTGGCGATAAAGGGGTCGGCAAGAGTCTTGTTTGAGATGCCTTGACTCTGTCTCGAACTCGTGTGGTGTGTAGGTTCGTGTTCGTACAACGGACAGTGCAACCGCCGGGCTTCGCCGAAGCGCAGAGGGGAACGGTGACGCAAACGAGGCGTGGAGCAGAATGGCCGAGCTGGTAGAAGGAGAGGCTGAGATATGCGGTCTGTTCAGATAGATACCGAGTGAGGTTTATCGGAAGAAAAGAGGGTGTTGATGGTAAGGACTTGGTGCGGCATGGTAATGGGACAAGAAGAAGATTCGCTGGGGATATAAAGAGCAGAGCCGGCGGCGGCAAAGATATGGCGTACGGGGTGGCATCTTGTCAGACGAATAATGGTGTAGGGGCTGGAAGAGAATGAGAACGCTGGCGTTGGACTAGTAGATTGTTCTCTTGATATTGTTCTTGGGTACATTAGCAGAGGTTCTTGATATTGTTCGTCCCAAAGATCTACCTAAGCAAGGGCCAAGCGTCACAACCCTCCCACTACCAGCCGCTCAGGTCACTAAAGTACCGCGAGGTCAAGCGCAGCCCGGCTAGACTTGCGATCCGTCGACGCAACCGTCATCCGGCCGCTGGTTCCGCATTTGCCTCGACACAGGTACTATTGACCTGTGGGCAACGGTTTTAGGTGAGGAGCGTGCGTTGCGGCTGTTCTTCAGCGGGAGAGTTGATCTGGCCAAAATGGCCGTGCTGTCAACTCGTTTTCGTGTTTGTCGCCAGCCATCGCCGCATCATTACCTTGTGAAAATGAAGAGTGACGGTGAGGGTCGAATGTCGGTGAGAACGGTGTGCTCCTTCAAACTCACAATCGTAGAAGCCTTACGACTGTTAGGGCTCGTATTTCGCCAGCACCAGTCAGTACTGATGAAGGAGAAGGTACAGGCCGCCATGCTAGTCACGATCAAGCAGCTAAAGCTATCAAACGTGCTTCATTACGGTCCAGGTGGTCCTGTATCCATTCCCTCGGCCTTGGGTAGCTATTGCCTGACCTTAAGGCAAGCTAGGTAGGTGAAGTACCCAATGTAAGGACTTCGCCTCTAGTCCTTTTCGAACCTCAGACATCAGACTTCAAATAAACGCAAAACGCGAAGGCTGCTCAGCTGCGGTTGTCTCCTTGTTCCAGTTGCCTCCTCATCCAAGACATGGCACCCATGCAACCCCAGGCCTCGGCCATGGTCGGTCGGCTACCTGCATTGGCCACACGACCAACGAGCTGTCTGGACCGACATAATACTCGCGTCTTTCTGGGACATCTGCCATCAGCGAAAGTTGATGCCTCATTCTGTCCGAGTTGACCCTGCAGATCCAGGTGGGCCTTCTTTGATTTGCCTCTTGCCGACATACTCTATTCTTGCGGCCGCGGCTTTGCAAACCAATTCCCACATAGACACGGTCCAGGCTACTGGCGACTTGAGCGCCCATACTTGAAACTAGAACGCATCGCGGTCATACCAGGTCAACATGTAGTCAGAAAGCTCGATCATCATAATCCATAAAAGACAAGCAGGACCTCGTCAAGCCATGTCCCCCATCTGCTCCCATTCTCCCGCGTCGACAGAGAATAGAGAGACCAGTCCAGACAAACAGTGGCTTGCCATAATATTACACCTGCGTATTTGCTTCACTCTCACTCGTCCGGGTCATGCAGTTCCGCTCAGCTGAAGGCAGCCTCTGGCTGCTTGCCACCCAGACCGCGGCCTTCTTCGTCTTGCCTTGCTCACGCCCCGTTGTGGTGCAGCGCGCCGACCCCATAGTGAACCCGGGCGCCTTGTCTGGCCATGTTCATACCATCATGGGGGGCAGCGGGTTCAACTTCACCATGACCTACGACCAGGCAGTTTCCTCGGCTTGTTCCACTTGCAAGGTTCGACAGGACCTGAGCAACTACTGGATTCCCAACCTTTACTACCAAAGCGAGAGCGGCAAGTTTGAGGCTGTACATCAACTTGGGGGCATGCTCGTCTACTACCTGTGAGTATTTGACCGCGATATAGGAATGCCGACGTGTCAACTGGTTCACTAACCCTGTCGCAGGCAACGCTTTGATGCCCGGGACCCCGAATACGAGGATGGCCTCCTTGCCTTCCCGCAAGGGTTCCAAATGCTCGCGGGCGACCCTTCGCTTCGTAGCTTCGGCAATACGCTGGAGCAAAGGGCCATATCTTACGTCTGTCTGGGCGTCAGCGGTCCGGAAACGCACGAGTTTCCCCCCCACAATTGTCCCAACGGCCTGAGAGTCCAGGTAATGTTCCCTTCGTGCTGGGATGGCCACAATCTGGATTCTCCGAATCACAAGAGCCACATGGCGTACCCGAGCCTTGTGGACAACGGGGTATGCCCGGAGAGTCACCCCAAGCGCTTCATCACGCTGTTTTACGAGGTTACCTTCCAGATCAACGACTTCAAGGACAGGTGGTATAAGGATACCCCGCCTTTCGTCTACTCCAATGGGTATGCTCACTCTGGATCCTGTACAAAAAGACTTTCGCCGGTTAACTGGAGCACTCGTCGCTAACGTGTTCGAATAGCGACCCAACGGGCTATGGTCTCCACGGCGACTTCATCAACGGCTGGGACACAGATACTTTGCAGAGTGCCATCACAAATTGCACCGACGCGTCTGGATCCCTTGATAAATGCCGTATGCTGCAGCAATTTGACGACGAAACGATGAGAGGCTGCAAGGTCCCTGTTAGAGTCGAAGAAAAGGTGGATGGAACCCTGGATAAGCTGCCCGGTTGCAACTTAGTACAGCGTGGGCCTGAACGGGCTACGCAGCAGAGCGCCTGCGGGGCCACCAACACCATCTCGGCTCCCCAGTGGCCGTACAAAGACATGACACAGTCCCATCGATTTAAGTATAGAGGTTGCGCATCTGACGCATCAGGCAGAATTCGAACTTTGAACGGTACTGACACTTCGAGCGACAGCATGACCATTTCCCACTGTCTCGAGTACTGCGACGAAAGAGGCTTCAAGTATGCGGGCGTCGAGTATCGACGCGAATGCTTCTGCGGCAACTTTGTCGAACAGGACCGCGAACCGAAGAAGGGTGTTCTGGGCGTCTGTGAGTTGCCTTGTACTGGGAACGATCACGAGGTCTGCGGCGGTTATGGGGGAATGTCGCTTTATGAAAAGTGCATCCCGGATACCGCTTGCAAAAATGCGGATCTGATGTAAGCCCTAGGATTTAAAGGGTCCGGATGGCATCGCCGGGGGAGAGGAATGTCGTAATGAATTTTCTCGTCCTCTTGCTGTCATGTGCAAGAGGTAGAGTCCCGCTTGAGTTTCGAACCCAACTCGAAGGTATTTCGGTGATGATGAAACTTCTCATTATGACTGTTGACAGAGCCTGATAAAGCCTGCAGAGTACCGGCGACCTAAAGAAACACCATGTTCCCGGTAACCATGTTTTCCCCCCAGTTATTGTACAGCGGCCGCGGGCCACAGAAGTAGAGAGACGTCAAATTGTACATAGTCGGCGGTTGATGATTTGGAGGACGGATTCACTGACTTTAAGCAAATCAACTTGTCAGATCTTTGAAGCGCGTGCCTGAGTGAGTAATGCTGCTGGGAACTCACGGCGGGAGGAGGAATTCGCCCCAAGAGCTTGCGAGGAAAGACACTGCAGCCTATAGTGGATTTAATTAGCATGTTTGGCAAGAACAAGGATAGGGCGCAGTATAGGGTTTGACGAACCCCGAAGACGACGACGCTGCGAACGATGGAGGCGTTTTCGGACGAGGTGAGCGCGTCGTAGGTTGAGGCGAAGTAACCCTTGGGCTGGCGCAAGCGTGAGCCCGCCTTCTCAGAAATGTATCTCTTGGGAGGCATGTTGTATCTGTGTGTATGCGCGTATTTGGTGTGATGGTCGGAGATTGTGGGGGATTCAATTGTTGAAGCGATCCGGTGACGCGCTGAACGTCGAAGGGCAGGTCAAAAAATCTGCCATGATATCTTGTTTACAGTTCTCAGGTGATGAGTGATGGAAGGGACTCCTGGGATGTGGTTAGTCAGCAGGCACTATTCAACGTAGCCCTGGGGGCACGTCGGCAACCAAAACTAAAACAAATACAACAGCACCTTATTATCCACCACTATCATCTCTCATTTTTATAGGTCCCTATCTTGGCTGGCCTTCAGATTGGGCAATCCACCGCCCCAAGCTCCTTAGGGAAGCGCATACGGGGTTTGCACTAAGGCACCTGTCCTCAGGTACGGTGGTACCTTAGGTACAGTGGGGGGCCCAAAGTATTTGCCCCCCTGTGAAGTTGCTTCTATACCGAAGATCTGCCGTATACCAAGATAATCAAGTGGAGATGCTGGAAGAAGCAATGTGGCGGTGCACGAGACTCCGAAGGGGTCAGATACTTGTAGGTAGGAACGCCAGGTACGCTATAATAAGGTGCCATTTCGCCCACCCACCCGCTCTCCTGTGGATCTCGATTACCCAGACACCTCACCCCAACGGTGCCTTCACAGACCCTGCCTCCTCTGTCTCCTGCACACTGCAAATAGGCAAATACACAAACGCATGAGCTGGTACTCGAATGGGAATCAAGCACCGGCCCCCTTTCACCTGCCCTGCCGTTGGTCATATAGTGTGAGGAGCTACATATCTACTTTGCGGGTTTTTGGCTACTATTGGCTTTGAAGGTCAACTACAGTCAATAACTTGATCTATTCATTCCCAGAGTTCGTTCCTTACGTCACATCATCTCGTCCCTGTCGCGATTATCGTTCACTTGGCCAAGCCCGACCGTGGTCCCTACCACTATGTCAAACCAGTCTCAAGGAGCGGGCGCCGGGGGGTTCTTCCCTCCCACTTCATTGCCCTCACCAGTCCCCAGCACAGCATCCAGCCGATCAACTGCATTACTGCCACACCCACGAGCCCGTTCATTACCATCAGGCTCCACCAAAGAAGCGACGGTGAGAAGATATGTCGAGGAGAGAATGGCAGTCATTGCTCGACGCTATGTGAAAAAGTTTAGTGACCCCGAGCCCAGCGACGAGGTTGTGGGCTATGCGGGCTTTGGTGAGCTGTGCAAGGATCTACGAAGCATCATCGATGTTCTATGGTTATCTGGAACACGTAAGGCAGCGCATGATTCCAGCGACACATTGGCGTCAGTTGTTGAGGTTCATGGACGCTAACACTTCATGCAGCAAGTCTGCAGATCCCGTTTCTACTGAACGTGGCAAGCGAATTTACCAAGTACATTGTGTCATTTCCACCTTCACCAAAGGCTACTTTCTTTATCTTACGCAAACTCGACTACTGTTTTGCCAGTCTGCTCTCCGGGGAGGACATCGACAGCAAGGACCCTTTGCCAGGCTTCGATAACGGGCTGCGGGCTGGAATGTCGACGACCGACATGGTTCGGTGCAGAAGCCTCGTAGAGCAGTCTCGTGTTCTTGTGGTGGAGGTCCTCAGCTCGAATGCAGAGGAAATTGAGGATGAAGACGAGGTTGAGGAAGAGGAAGAGAGCGACCTGGACAACAAACCTGGGGGCGATTCTGTGGGGGGCCCGGATATAGGAGGACGCTCCGTGACATGGACTGAAGACGATGCCCGGTTGGATATGGACGTCGTTCGTGTCTACGAGAAGACTATTGTCCAGCTTGGCACTCGATTGGGCGATGCACTCAGCGGCAAGATTCAAATCGGCACTGGCGCTGACAATATCCCACAGCAGGATAGCTGATATGGATCATCTCGTTATCCCTAGTTTGAGACGCGAGACAGCGGTGTTCTTGTGGAGTCACCTGAACAGAGCACATGCATTGATTTCCATGTGCGGCTCAAAGATAGGCTTATTGAGGATTTTTGCTGTGTCTAGCTTAATAGTCCAGACCTGAGCCTATGATCCCAACGACATAGCAACACCGGAGTGGTAGCTGCTCTTCTATGAACTGGATGGGTGTTAGTCACAATGCTATATCAATCAGCACCTTCCCCTCCATCAACATACCTGCTCGGACTTGAGTCCTCTACAAGCTCCTTCGCCACGAATTCTGCATGGCGTATGGCTCAAGCATGAAGGGCATGACTATTCCACCAGACCTTGCAGCTTCAGGGGGTGAGTTCGGAGGTGGGCACTCAGGGAGGTGAAGTATATGCCTACGTACTGTGGGTCGGTACTCCTGACAGGGAACTTGCCTGTTTGCCAATTTTTGAGACGCATGGTAGGCAGGAGGGAGGCCTTGCTGCGGAAACTACGAGTTTGTGGGGATCGTACCTGCTCTTCTCCTTCGTGAAGCCCCCAGAAGGCCATCACCGCACATCATATGGTTTCCGACTTCGCCTTTGAGCATTATTGTACTAACAAATTCCCGTTCTCAATTTCAGCAAGTCCATTTATTGCCGGTTTCCGGTGCAAACGTTGTCCTCTGCAGGTTTTCTACCCTACTTAAAATCTGCCAGCACGATGATCAGAGAAGGCGAAATCGCCAAAATGGGTGTTGTTGTGCCTAACTCGTCACGGCTACGGCCAGTTAACAAGACAAGCGCCGTTGGCGGCAGCATCGACACGGCTTCTTTCGTACACCCTTTGCCCACATGGGATGTAGAAGGCGAGGCATGGTCAACCCGTGACTCGGGTACCGGAGCAACACATAGTGGTCGTCCCAGGCATCGTTCCAAACTCAAGTTATCAAGTGGCGTCCAGGAATACTGTCACGTCTTAGATGAGCACACAGAACACGAGAACCAATTTGAGAATCTGTGGGCCATTACCACTCAGCGCAATGTACCTGGCGAAGTCCTGACGACTCACGGCGCTGATCACTTCAAACATCAGCTTCTCGCATGTTATGCAGTCCAGAATGCTCTGTACATTCCCCAACAGCGCGTGGGAGCCGCCCTCGGATCCTACCCGCCGATGAAGGCCTTGCATCAAAATTTCATGCTTTGCATGAAGGAAACCCCAATTTCAGTCAAACATCGAAAAACCCCAGGAACACCGGCAACGCTCCAGGCTTGACGGCAGCGACTTGACTCGTAGAGTGCGGGACTACCTAGCAATGCCATGAATGAGCTGCAGGTGAGGGATCTGCTGGGCTGTCCACGCCCACGCTCAGCACCAGCGCAGCACTATATCAGTGATGCGAAGCAGTCGGCCGCCCTTGCAGGCTCGAAGCCCTGACAGCCCAGGTGCTTAGATGTCGATTCCGGCGAAAGCCAGGAGAGCGTGAAACTAGGCAACACAGAAGATGGAATGCAGGTAAATCAAATACCGCCATATCAGTTAAAGGGCGTGACTAGAGTGCACTGCGCCGACGCAAACGCATTTGTTCACGTCGCGGCCGGTGTTGGTTGAGTTGAGGCAAATACACAGCACAGGGCATGCATGGGGCTACAAGTTGAAGAGCTTGGTCAACCAGTGCTTGCAGGGTGATGGGCAGTGAGTGTAACATTCGGGGCAAGTTAAGACTAGCCCGTACAGTAGTGTCTGAATTCATATTAAACTCCAAAGATCGTTACCTTCGGAACTCCGAAATCATGCCACACACACAGTCCGTTCCTTCATGCCGTCCAGTGGCAACGTCAGACGTTCCACTACTTCAACGCTCTAGCAGTACACAGGCAGTTCCCTCAGAAGATATCCACATGACAGCCGACCTATTTTGAAAACTTCCCACAACTGCCTAAACAACACGGCTTTGTCGATCAAGTAACTTGAAGGACAAGTCACGTCCGCCCCGACGAATCCGGGTTTGATGATGTCCGCCCCCACCATGTTGTATGCGTGTGTAATGTAATGCGCCGGTTGGGCCGCCCCTCCCAAATAAAAGAACAATAAAAGCGCAAGACAAGCAAACAACACCCGCCGCAGCCCGAGTGAAGCCTCAGCGCCGTCGCCCAGACCATGTAGCCTCGTGGTATCCCAGAGCATCGCGAGAAAGGAAAAATAACTGTAATGCATCATAATATGATGTCGGAAAACCAAAAGATTACCGTGCGCAGTCCTCGTCTTTTGAGCATCAGGCACCTTCTTCCAGCACACATTGTGTTCCCGTGCCGGCCAGAGCTGATGCGCAAGGTACAATGCGAACACTGTAGTATGGAACAGGATACGATTCGAAATCACCTCGGCGTCATGGCTATTACTCGGCTCCAATTTCTCCACCTTCCATGCCGAAAGAGCCGGCATTGAAGTCGAACCCTTGGTTATCACCGTCTTCATGGAGAAAAGAGTCAAAGTCGAAATCGTTGAGAACGTCGTTGGACACAAGAGGATTGGCAAAGTCCATGGTGCCAAAGTTCATCATATCAGCCGAGTTGTCCATGCCACCGAAAGATCCGTTTTGAGATGCGTCTGGCTGGGTCTGTGGAGGGACCGAGGCCGCAGGTGGCGCCACAGGAGCGGTGGGTGCTGGCTGCCCGTTAGACGCACCAGATGCTGTTGGATTCGGCCCGGCCTTGCTGAAGCCCACAGCGTTGACGGGTGTCATGGGAGTAGCCGGGGTTGGTTGCTCTGCTTCTGGAGCCCCGTCGGCAGCGGGCGTAGTACCTGCGTTGAGGTTCGAGTTTGACTTTTTGTTGGTAGCAGCCTACGTTTCCAAGTTAGTCAGCGCTCAGCTCCTGATTAGACCACGTATATGGCGACGAGGCTCACCTTGCTCTTTGCGTTTTTCGTGTCCTTCTTCTTGGGCGCCGCCTTGTTCGTTTGCGACGGCGTCGGCGGCGCTGCTGTTGGCTGCTGTGGTGAAGAGGTGTTCGTCCTGTTCGTGTTGGGTCCTGGAGGGGCAGACGGGGGTGGCATAGCTCTTTGCTGCGGGGTGCCTTGAATAGGACCCTGAGGGCCGGGAGGAACCATCTGGCCGTTGGGCGCGCCTTGCCATTGAACTGCGGGATTGCCACCTTGAGCGCCTTGCTGCTGCTGCTGCCTCGCAGCCATCATCTGCTGTGGGTTCATCTGTTGCCCATTGAATGGTTGGCCGGGATGACCATTGTGCGGGCGCATGCCGTTCATGTGTGCTCCAGGACCTATACTGCCGCCCATGTTCTGCATATCCTTGCTGAAAAAGTTTGGTGCCATAGAGGGATCCATAGAATTGGGCAGGAAGTTCATAGGGTTCGGAGAGCCACGAGACTGGGCGCCTTCGGGAAGAGGCGAAGGAATTCCAGCATTGTTCATCTGCGGCGTGCCACGCTTCATTTGGTCGGAAGGAATCGGGGAGGCGCCTGTTCTGCCACCCTGGGGTGACGTTTCCGGGAATTGCTGCCCATTCGGGCCTGTCGGGGCGCCAGGACCGCCAGGTCCAGCGGGACCATCGCCGCGAGGCATGCCACCCATATTGTCTTGTTCTTGCCGAGCCATCATGAGTCTCTTCTTATTCTGTTGCTCGAGAAGCATTAGCTGCATTTGATAGTCTTGCAGAGCGTGGTTACTTCCACCGCCGGCTTGGGGGCCGCCGGGACCAGGTCGCATGCCACCCGGTCCCATCTCCCCTGCGTTGTAGTATGCTGTCAAGGCAGCGGCTTGATCAGGGCCCTGCGGCATCATGGGCGACCCCTGTCCCTGCGGACCGCCAGGTGCGTTAGGCATCTGTTTGTTGGGCATCTGGCTAGCTTGATGCTGTTGGAGGTTTTGAGCATATGTGGCAATGGACTTTGCCTGAACAGCTGGTGGTTGATTTGAGAACGTGCTGAACTGCTGAGGGGTCAGCTGAGCTGGGTTAATTCCGTTGCTAAGAAGCATTTGCGTGGCTTGGGCTGCATTCGGGGCGTTCCCCACCTGCTGCTGGCCCGGCATGCCCTGTTGCGGTCTTCCGTTTGGCATCATTCCAGGCTGGTTGGGGTTGAAAGGGGCGCCGTCCAGACGAGGCCTTTTGGAAGGCGAGGGCGCGTTTTCCGAGGAACCAGGGGATGCAGGCCGTTGACGGTTACCGTCCATATCCGAGGGGTCTCTCTGCATCTGGTTTTGCTTTGCCTGATGAAGCATCTGCATGGCCTGAGGACTATATGGTAAAAACGTGATTAGCAGGGTGTTCGCGGATGAGTATTGACAGTATTGCTCACTTGTTCTGGTTGTTGGCCATGGCTGTTCGCGCAAGATTACCCTGTTTCATGCCCATTGCCATAGCCCCATTTTGCATACTCCGCATCATCTGAGCTTGGTATTGCTGCTGGGCGAGGCCGTCGGGGCGCATTTGACGCAGAAGCTCCTGTTGCTGGTTCTGTCGCAAGCGTGACTGTTGCTATCGAGTGTGTTAGGCGAGGGCTTGGGAAGTAGCGGGCGAACGAAAAACGCGAGACTTACCTGAGTGTGACTGACGTATTGATTGACGGGCCCATTGCCACCTTTGGCGCGTTGCGCGTGGAAAATGTCCCAGAACAGACAGAACCACTCGTAGAGGAATGACGTCTCGGAGGCAGGCATGGGTAGCTTGGGTGCGGGCAGATCGTCTGGCAACTTGTCCATGTCGTCCTTCGAGTCGGTATCCATTGGATCGTCGCCGAGACCGTTACCTAAAATGTTGCCGTTCTCGTCTCTACGACGGTTGGGACTGTCCTTGTGGACGTTGACCTGCGCGTCACTACCGAGAAGCGCGCGAGCACAATCGTACATGTTGTTTCGGATGAAGTACTCGTAGATGTACGTATTGAGCAGGGTTCTTTGGCTTTCAGTAGGAGCCAACACTGGTCGCGGGCCGGGGCCAGGGCCAGGGGTAGCCTGGGGAGGAACGGTCCCGTTGTTCATCATCGGCATGGGAGCACCGACAGGGCCGCCCATGGCGTTCATGTTGGGGACGTTTGGATTCACGTTCATGACGACGAAATCGCGTCACAGACAATAGTCTGCGAGGGGTGAAGTGGAGTGGTTGGCGATAATACAGGCGTGTTCTGCGTGATGATGGCGGTTACGTTGGTAGGAGACGACGACGACGAGGTGTTCGAAATGTATTTCCGCCTCAGGCCAAGATGACCACCAAGGTTGCGGATTTGTGGGAGGGAGTGAGTCGATTGCTAGACGATGAGTTCCTGGCGTCCTCTGCTGTTAGACGCGGAGCACTAGCAGTCGTCCTACGCGGGACGTGTCGGGAATG
Organism: Verticillium nubilum; assembly: GCA_002851675.1. NCBI lineage: Eukaryota > Fungi > Ascomycota > Sordariomycetes > Glomerellales > Plectosphaerellaceae > Verticillium > Verticillium nubilum. The sequence goes on from NMXI01000090.1 coordinate 42,225, forward strand.
GCGACAGAGGCCACCAAAGACCAAGGCTCGAGATCCGTAAATGATGGCGAAAGGGATTGAATGGCGACGACACTGCTTGGTGTGCGCAAAGTGAACAAGAAGACGGGTTGGGTTGGGATGGTGAGGTGAAAGAGTGTCGAAGGTGTTGGTAGGATTGCTGGGTGGGCGCGGCCGGAGGCGTGGGCGTGGGCGTGGCACTGGCAGTGGTGACACGCTGGCTCGGCGTGCCGTTCGCGGTAGTAAGGTGGTCGTCTACGGGGCTCGCTTGGTCGATCTTGTAGGTGCAGCGCAATGGCTCTTTCGCAACGCGAAACTGGCAAGGCGATGCGACAGAATCGAGTGGCCGGGCGAAATAATCGGATGCATTAAAATACGACCATGGGCGAGGCGACACAGGTGAGGTCAAAACTGGGGAGAGAGAGGGGGCACTCTGCACTGGGGGAGGGGGGGGGGTGGGCGCCAGGAGGTCGAGTCGTTGAAGGAGAAGGGAGTCGCTAGTGAAAAGGGACAGGATGGGGTTGGGATTTTCCTGATTTTCGTTTAGCAGCCAAGTGGAAAGGCAGGCAAGGCAGGACAGGGACACTTGGGCGAATTTGGCTTTGGGGGACTCGTTGGGGGACGCCTGGAGACTTGGGTGGCAGGCCTGAGAAGAGCGACGAGACGGGCTTTTGCGGGTATAGCTGAGCACGAGCGTGCATTTATGGGCACGTATGAGCCTGAGGCACAAACCAAGATGTCATGCCCAGTTGGCTACGCTGAGGATGTAGATTTACAACGAGAGCACATCCAGGTCCAGTCTCAGAGCAAGTATCAGATCAATTCCGAAAATTCACACATACTGCAAAATGACTTGTTCGACATTCGCAGCACGAAAACCCACGTTTTAATCCTCTTGGACCGTGGCGGCTGTGATGTTTGACGTTGAGAAGTTCAGTGACGCCCCATCCGAGGAACAAGGGTTGAGCTTGCCTTTGGAGAGGAAGCCCAGCAGGTGGTTGACAAAAGAAGCTGGACTCATCCATGGGGACCTTACTCTAAACCGTGTCACTACACCTACAAATGATCCAATGGTGATAAAAGTTGAGCTGTAATAGAAAATTACGCCTGATATATCATCGAAGAGAGTTTTAGACCATTTGAATGAGATATAAGGTGATAGGGGGTTACTGAAGCTGGGGTCGTATCTGAATACCACCTGTCCTAGGCTGATTTGCAGTCCGGCTTTTTTTGGCACCCACTTGCCCAGGTCGATAAGTACAGTGGGTGGCCAAAAGTATTTGACCCCTACGAAGTCCCGTGCACCGCCACATTGCCTCTTCCAGCAGCTCCGCTTGATTATCTTTGTGTACGGCAGATCTTCGGGGTAGAAGCAACTTCACAGGGGGGCAAATACTTTTGGCCCCCCACTGGACCTCTCGCCCAGTCAGTCCTCTGCCACGTCCTGAGTGGGTCAGAACGTTGAAGCCCAGGCAGGACTCCTGGTGACCCGGCGTTGACCCGGGACTAAAACAGCTGTCGACTGAGGAGAAGCATTGCGACGTGGGGTTGACATATGGTCGGCTTGGCGGTCCTTGCTTGGCAGCCTGGATACTTCCGAGGTTGCCCCGCCGATGACAGGATATGTAGGACAAAAGTCAGGATCAGCAACACCTGCACTCCATTTGCCCCATCATTTAGAATGGCCCAAGGCTGCCCGGCGGCCGTGAGATCTGGCCCAAGGTGCAATCTTGAGGTCATGCTTACTCGAGTTTGGCGCACGAGGAATGGATCAAAGATATGCCCTTGTATGTCCCAGCCCATCTTATCGAGTTGCGAGGTGGAGCGTCTCTGCTGTGCCTGCGCGTGGGTGCAAGCTTTGTTGCTGTGCACACAGCAACGAAGGATGCGCACCGGCTACCGATTTATCTGGTCGGATCTAGCCCAAGTCATTGGCTGGTTGCAGCGTCCGCTGACGAGTGTGCGGCCTCAACTCTCTCGATCGATTGTGACCGATTGAAGAACGAGTTCCAAGTGCGTGAATCATTTCTGGATCGGGACAACAACAGATCGCTTTGCGAATCGCTACACATGTGTATCGACAATACCAAAAAGCAAATTCAAGGACCCAACTTTCCCCAGCATCGCAGGCCACTTAATCATCCTCCGGGGGCAATTCGTCATCGATGTATCGTATCAGCGAAACCCTCATTTCAGTCGTGTCGTTACCTCGTAGCACGTCGCTGATGAAATGGGCTTCTACTTGTATCTGCACCATCTCGAGCGCGCCTCGAAGCACTCCGCAAAATATGTTGGAATACCAAAGCTCGTCCTGTGCCCGAGCATCGTCTGGCAATTCAACAAAGTCGGCGAGAGGGTTTTCATCGAATACGAGTGAGAACTGCTTGTTGTCTGTCGTCCAATTCGTGACTTGCGGGGTGATGTTGAGGAAAATCTTGAACCCGACCTTTTGATTACTAGTCAGCATTCGAGGCCCGATTTGGTTGTGTGGGTGTTCATGAACGCACTCTCGCAATCGCGTCTGCTGTTTCTCGAAAATTGGAACACCTCTTCATGGTGTTTGATTTCGCCAGGTAATCCTCGATCAGGCGCAGCCCAATGTTATACCCCATTTTGTCTAGCTGCTTGTTCACCTCAACATAATTGTTGTCGAAGTCCTTGCACAACTGTGCAACTATCGTACCGTACGTGAGGGTGACGAGCTCAGCATTGACTTTGTCAACTCGAGTTCTGAGAGGTTCGACTCGAGGTTAGGATTCGATATTGCATCGACGTAGGATCTTCCCCGCGAGAAGGAACTCGGTGCTTACTTCCATATTCTGGGCCAATGTTAACACCAGGATCGTTGACGAACAAGGTAGTTAAGATGAAGGACTCACTCCTCACCAAGACGAGTGGCCTTATTTGCAGCCATCGCGAAGAAAGAATACAGACAAGGGGCTCGAGCTCGTGGCAGGAGTTTCGAAGGCGTTGCCGTGGAGTGTGTGGGATACCCGCCGAGTTCAGCCGGATGACAGGCAATTAAAGTCAGACCTCGAAAGTCGTACGTGGGCGTGTAATGGTGTTCCTGGTGTTCCTGGTAACGAAACTTGAACACCTACACCGTTTGCCCAGTGCTTGGATTGATGTAGTGTATGTCTTTGGCGGGTGGGTTCTTCTGCCCCTCTTTACCGGATATCGCAGTTGCAGTTTGTCGATCTTATGTAGCTAGCTAGGCATTCGACCTAACGAGACAAGGACCCGCAACTAGAACGTCTGCCTCGCGTACCAAGGTATGTCTATAATATGTCGGTAGATACTTCCATCACGTCAAGGTCAAGAGCAACACCCAGTATTCCAAGCTTTGCATTTCGAGTATTTCGACGCGTAGCAACAATTTAAGCTAACACCTCAAACCTCAGCCATTACCGAAGCCTACCCGCGGTGCACATTGTCTACGCGACGTATACTACTTCAGCACACATCGAATTTGCCCATTCAACTTCATATGTCGGCCGAAAAGCGCCCCGCGCCCGATGACCCAGGTCCAGGGCAGGCGCTGGTTAAGAGACAGAATGTCGGGCCATCTACAGGGGCTCTCGCGAGGCTCAATGCTTCGGGCAATGGCAATGCTCTGGCCAAGACAGTGCGTAGAATACCGTTAATCTCAGTCGAACCAAGGAGTTGTTCGTCACTTGCTAATGCTTATTCTCGACAGGCTCCTCGAACCAGTGGGTTGCAGGCGCCCGTGATGGAGCTCTCCGGCCACTCTGGTGAAATATTCGCTGCCAAGTTTGACCCTACCGGAAACTTCATTGCATCAGGCTCCATGGATAGAAGCATACGTAAGCTTAACTGCCGCCCATCGCAGCCAACATCCTAACGGGATCGCTAACTTGGTTTCGACAGTGCTATGGAGAACGTATGGTGATTGCGAGAATTATGGCGTTCTCAAAGGCCACAGCGGTGCCGTGCTTGACCTCCAGTGGTCGAGGGACTCACGAATCGTCTTCTCAGCCTCGGCCGATATGCATTTGGCCAGCTGGGACCTCGATAACGGCACGCGGATACGACGTTACGTTGGGCATGAGGAGGTCATCAACGCTATGGACATTAGCAGGCGAGGCGACGATGTTGTTATCAGCGGCAGCGACGATGGATCAATTGGGCTCTGGGACCCTCGCACAAAACACGCGGCGGACTACATACAGACAGATTTTCCTGTCACGGCGGTCGCCATGTCGGAGGCCGGCAACGAGGTATACTCTGGAGGTATCGACAACGACATCAAAGTGTGGGACCTACGGAAAAAGGCCGTTGTGTACTCCATGCTCGGCCATCAAGACACGATCACTTCGCTGAGAGTATCGCCCGACTCACAATCACTCCTCTCATATGCTATGGACTCGACCGCGAGAACTTGGGATATTCGCCCTTTCGCTCCGACAGAACGACATATCCGGACATTCGATGGCGCATCCATGGGCTTGGAAAAGAACCTTATCCGTGCCAGTTGGGATCCAACCGGCAACCACGTGGCTGTGGGTTCTGGAGATGGAACTGTTACAGTTTGGTCGAATGACTCCGGGAAACTGGCATACAAGCTTCCAGGACACAAAGGCACTGTCAACTGCGCAGAATTCGCCCCAGGATCTGAACCGATTCGTGAGCCAACCAACGCCTATCAATTTACGTCGTGTACTAACAATATCAACAGTCCTCTCGGCGTCGTCTGACCGCAACATGCTCCTGGGCGAGCTACGATGATTCACCCGTTCATAGGACACGGATAGCAGAAACGAGCCCTCGTGTCTGCAACGATCCTTTGCTATATTCTGCAAATTGGGATGAAAGGGACCAACGTACCACCGATTACCTTCAGACTCACTAGCGACGCACAGATATATCCCGGCGACTACCTGTGGTCCGACTACAAGCAGACGGTATAGGCTTGTGTACACTCAGGGACTTCTTCGGAAATGCGAGGGTCTTGGCCAAGGGCTTGCTTCAAGATCTAACACGTCCATTATCTTGCAAGAGACTTCAACAGCGTTGTCTCCACTTAATATGACTGGAAGCCATAGTTTTTGTACTCTCGAGACACCTTCGTTCGTAGACTTCATTTCTACTGGGCATGGTGGCTTAGAGGTCACGGGCTGTCCGCCGGTACGGGTGTTTGGTCGCAGATCTGTTTTCAGGAAATGACGTTGTTGTCGCTAGTCTGAAAATGGAATGAAGGGATTCCCTCTCCATCAATTGTCGATCGATGCCGGTTGTTCTTGGCTGTATCAACACAACAGGACAGGTCGAGTCCCGATGGCACCGTCGCCGTCGGCATCGTCACCAATATCTAAGCGGTCTCCATTAGGCTCTTGAACTGACAGTGGGCACGCCGCGTCCCTGGACATTTGCTTCTCTGTTTAGTGTCAGTGGACGGAAATGGCAAAGTATGCGAACTTGTAAAGAAGACGATGGATGGATGGGCGACGAGTTTTTGGGAGGTGTTGCGTTGTGCGTCAGGAATTCATTATGGCCAATCATTTCTTGCCAAGCTTCGTGGGGTGTGGTTCACGGAGGTCGCCCTCACGGGATCCGAAACATGATCTGCTCCAGCACCAAGACCCCGTGTCCCTGCGGACTCTGGCGGCGGCCAAACAGAGCATCATACTTGTCGGAGGGCCTGTAAAGGATGGACCCTTCAGTGGTAACAAGTTCCGCTTCTGTCGGGGATGTGGCACGCCTGGGAGACTAAAGGAACTTTGACCCCTGCGCAAACGTCTCGTCTGAAGGGATGGAGCGGAACCCTGCGACGCGTTAACCGCATCGCCTTTTCCTGTTCGCTCGTCCGGGCCTCCCTTCTTCCCTCGCCTCCTACCCTTTCGTGGCAGCCCTGGGCACCGTTGTTGGTGCAAGACCAATTGCTGTTTCAATATGGCACCATCCGATCTATTCTACCAGGCGAGCGATGCATTACCCCTGACTCCCTTGATCCTGTGCGTTACTGATCAAGGGTCCTGTCCCCAACCCTATAGTCGAATCTAATCTCTGACGAACTTCCTTTCTATTGTATTGCATGTTTGTATTCTGACCATTCCTTGAGCACTCACGGCTCTTCGAGGGCGGCATTTGTTGAAGGGGGCACTGGCTGTCGATATCTTGCTTCATTCACACTTACTTGCAACAAGCAGGCTTTGGCATCTGGTGTTGACGGCAAGGCTCTCCCGACTCTTGGTGGATACTACACTGCAGCTGCCATCGCTGTGCGCCGCGTTGCTCCGTAGGAGGCGGTGTCAATCCATTTTTTGCAGTACCGGATACGCCAGGCCATGAAATAAGGTAGCGGAGTAGCGCGATCCTCTCTGTTGTACGACAACACCAGCCGATGGATTTCCTGCGTCGAGGGCGAACTGTTGGCGAAGGGGATACTGAGCAGCAACCCGTTGACTTGCACGAGGCCGGTGCTCCTGCACCCCAGAACGAGATGGAACAGGCCTCTGCATGGCGCTTCGGACCCCTTTCAGTACGACGGCCAGTGCCTTTCACCAGACGATCGGCCAGCGACAACGCAGGCACCACTATCACGGGCAACAGCACCGGTGAGGCTGGCGACAGCCCCAAGACGCCGCGATTCAACCTGGGCTTCAGCTTGCCACCTCTTCGGATCGAGAGAGAGGATCAAGACATCGCCCCACAACCTAATCCGTGGCACACTTTACCGCCTGTGGCGGCTCAGAGCACTGAAGCCGGACGTTTGCCCACAGTACTATCAAGTGCGCCACTGTCACCGGTTCACCTGGCGGTAAGCAGCCGATCCGACTCGCAAAGAACGGGCCGATTCGAGCAGGAGTCGGCGAGTGTGGACGGAGGGGAACGACAGCGCCAGCCCTCGAGACGACAGGGCAGAAGGACGCGGTTTGGACCCAGGCGGCCCAGCCAAGCTGGCTCTCAACCGAAGCGGTTTCTGTTCTGTCTACCAAGGACTGCCTCGCAACGCACCCGGTCATTGGCACTGCAATGCTTCGTATCGGGGTGTCTGGTAATTCTGACTCTGACACTCTGTAAGTCGTTCCCCCGAACGTAATCCGCGTGACATTTGGTGGCCATGATGTACGGTCTAATGCAAATCTTCACGCAGACTTGGCCTTAACGGTGTCAAGGAAAATTCAGCAAAGCGAATTCACAGTGCTCCTTATTCTGATGATACTCTTCGCTGCTGTCTTCTTCAGCCACAGAGTGGTCCGCCTCTGCCTGGTCGTGTACCGACCGCAGCCGGAGCAACAGGCGGTCAACGAAGCGCAGCATCTAGGACTCTTCGCGGTGCCAGAAGAGCCGATCCGGGTGGTCCTGGCCCGGGATGAAGAGGAGGGGCCAGAAGCAGGGCCAGAGGCCATGTTAAAACCGAAGCCGCCACCGTATGGGGCATGGCGGCAGAGCGTGGTGAGAGCATATCCTTCGCCCTTCAACCTTCACCGTCGCCTGTCTAGTTCACAGTGAATATGATGGCTGACGAGAAGTTATTGGCGTAGCGAGTCGACCCCAACCGCATTTATTGGCAGCGCAACCCGAACGCGGCATTGATTGAGCCGGTGCCAAACAGAGCCTCGGAGGCGGCGGGAACGAGGAATGCGGGCGCTTCTCGTCCGCCATCGTACGCTTCCGAGGACGGGGTAGACTATGTTGTTGAGGCAAGGCCCCGTTCCATGGCCCCGACCGCGGTGATGGAAACGCCGTTTGCAATGTCCCCATCAGTCCATCCCTCGGAAGTGGGACGTCTGCATGAAAGGCAGGCGCCGTGGTGAGGCTACTCCAGATCGGTCGCCCCAGACAGTTACAATGCGAATCTTGCCGCATGGAACTTTGAATCGTCAAGACAATAATAGGTGAATACATGTCACGTGGGAAACACAGTAGTGGGTACTGTTGTCTGATCCACCCCACGACCATGCCGAAGCGACGACCACGCCCCCCCCCCCCCCCCCCCCCCCCCCCCCGCCCCCCCCGCTCGTACCTCATACGCCAGTCACAGGGCAGTACCAGCACGAGGTGTCCACCACAATGGATCTGTGCCTCTCCTCTTTTGGGCCATGGGGGCATTTGGTCTGTGGTCTGTGTCTCCTCACTCGCTCACGCCCTTCTCGTTCCCCTTTCCGCTTCCGCTTCCACCAAACATCGTCACTTTCTTGAAAAATTTTCCACTCGAGAACCCCTCTCGGGCTGCTGGTGGTGAGAAGATCGGAAGGTTGACGTCGTTGACGGTTGTTGCTGGACTCAGGAGAGCATCGCTTTTCATCCATCGAGTGAGAAAAAAAACCCATTCTCGTACGGTTTTCGAAAGAAACCCGCCAATTCATTCACAAATCAAGGTGAGCTTCCCACTACCCTCTGCTTATCAATTGCATGCGCGCGACGGTTTCTGTGCCCAACCCCTCCCCCTTATCCGGATATGTCGCCTACTCTCCGCCTCATCGACCGAGACCGTGTACCCGATAACGCATCACGTACCACTACCACCAACTGCAACGGCAACCTCTTTATTTTGCGCCGGCGCCTACGTGCGCCTCAACGCCTTTAAATGAGGACGCGGGCTTGGCGCAGCGACGGCAGCCCTTCGACGACTACCTCATGCAATATTCCTCGCCTGCTGCGTCTGCGCAGTCGCATCGCGCGGGAAGGCATCGCATCGCATTGCAGGGCAGAGACCTGCATCCACAAGCGACCGCATTCCTTCGCAGTACAACGCTGTATCAAGAATCGCTGCATTACCGACCGGGCGTTTCATGCAGCAAAAGAGCTCTGCTCAGCCTCGCATATTACACCAGCCTTCGGCGACACGCTGCGACTGAAACCTGACGAAGCCTACGTGCCGCATACTCTCGAAGTGGCCGACCGGTTGCAGAGGATATGCCGAATTGCTTCAACCGGGGCGCGCGCGACAAATAAGCCTAGGCACGAGGGACTCGAAGTTGCTACTTTGCTCATATGCCAGGACCTTGCTGACAGCCCCTGGCTGACGAAATCTTGCTGACGATGTCTTGAGCAGAATATCAATTTCGGTATCATGTCTTCCCTCTCTCGTCGCGCCTGCTACAAGTGCGGCAATGTTGGCCATTATGCTGAGGTCTGCTCCTCGGCTGAGCGTCTTTGCTATAACTGTATGTGCCAAACACGATAGACTTGCGTATGCCATTCCACTGACCATCCCACCAGGCAAGCAACCCGGTAAGCCGCGTTATGTTGAACCTTGATGTGCGAATAACTGACGTGGAAATTGAAGGACACGAGTCCAATGGCTGCCCTCTCCCTCGTACCACCGAGGCTAAGCAGTGCTACCACTGCCAGGGCCTTGGCCACGTCCAGGCCGATTGCCCGACTCTCCGCTTGAGCGGTGCTGGTACCAGCGGCCGCTGCTACAACTGCGGCCAGCCCGGACATCTCGCCGTAAGCTAGGCTCCTCTCACCAGTGCAAGCCATGATCTGTGTGCTGATCACATCCGTGTCTCCAGCGAACCTGTCCTACCCCGGCTGGTGTTGGTCTGGGCCGTGGGGCTCCGGTTCCCCGCGGCGGATACGGTGGCTTCGCGCGAGGCGGATTTGCCGGTGGCCCCCGTCCCGCAACCTGCTACAAGTGCGGCGGACCCAACCACTTCGCTCGCGACTGCCAGGCCCAAGCCATGAAATGCTACGCCTGCGGCAAGCTCGGTCACATTTCTCGTGACTGCACTGCGCCCAACGGCGGACCGCTTAACACGGCCGGCAAGACCTGCTACCAGTGCGGTGAAGCCGGCCATATCTCGCGCGATTGTCCCCAGAAGGTTGCCAATGGCGAGATGCCCAATGACGTTGTCGACCTCAACGCCGCTGCCAACTTGGCGCCGCCGGTCGCTCCTCTGGCCCCCGTTGCTTAAGGGGCCGCATTCCGCCCCCGTTGCTGGCAAGTCAGGCGCGTCTTGTCACCTGCGCTGGTTAGCACTCGGAGAGCCAGTCGCTTGGTTGCGTCACTAGGCCGAGAATGACCTTGCTACACAACCACCCATCATAATCTCTTCGACTCCTTCTTATTCACGCTTTTCATTACGCACAGGTTCACGCTATCCACACGAAACGTTACTCACGGACACAAGACAAAATACTTACTTTTTTCTCTACGGCGTCTCGGACACATCCTTCTTCTCTAGCTCTGTCGGATCTTCAACCCCTGGAAACCGGCTTTCCCTTCAATGAAGCACAATTTCTTTCGACTGCCACTCGTGCGTCGCGGTCCTTGGCTGTCACGCAAGCCCGGATCTGACATAAAGTCGCAGCGAATGTGGAGGAGGAAACCCACGATTATCATTTACTTCACGGCCAGCTGCCTTTCGGGTTTATTTTGGGTATGGCGAACATAATCAAGCCTGGGAAAGAGTCGGGCTTGTACATGGGCCTATCTCACGTACGAGCGGCATCTGGGTAGCACAAACGGATGGTCACATGTTCAGGCTCTGAGCTGAGCGGCCGAGCGAGTCGTCCCCGTTTGGGCCCTCGTACTGCCTTTATGGTAGAGTTCGGAAGCTCTGTTGCGTCTTGGAAAGGGTCAATCCCCCACGACGTGGGCGAAACGACCAGAAGCCGCAGGCCTGCTGGGCGTTACAACACCATGTGCCCTCCAACGTCGGCGGCGGGAAACGACAGGCATTTGAGGATGGTCTGACCCCAGGGCTACTCTCGCAGGGAGGGTTGAAATCAAGACTGGTTGCAGTCATTGGGGGGTGGACGGGTTGTGGGGAGGGAGTGGCTGTAGCTGCATAGAACATTTCACTCAAACGACGAGCCAACAGGGACATCAGCCGACATAATTGTCGTGACGCAGACATGGAATACATTCATCTAGTCTTGACAGTCTTCGAATGGGTGTCGAATGGCCCGGTATGAGCGACTGGGGGCAAGGGGCATCCTGGTTGACGATGCAGCCCATCGGCTACGTGCTTCTCGACAGTCAAGACCTATCTGCCACTAATCGAATGCCTGTGTATCTTTGAGGCCAACCAGGCTGACGTATCAACGTTGCTCTTTCATACCTATGTACGGCATGCAGGTGCAGATGCAGATGCAGATGTCATGCGCTGGCGCAGATTGCAGCGAAGGTCATCACGCCCGACGCCCAATCATGGCGACGGCGGCGGGAGCGTCGTCCAGCCTCGTTTTGTCTGGAAGTAGGTTGGCAGGTGCAACCCCTCCTCAGGCAGGTAACGTGTTGCTGCCTGAGCCTGTCGAAGCTCGGAAAATTGACAGCTCTGAACACTTTAGGATTGGTGATCTCTTCAACATCATCAAAGAACCATCATTATCCGCCGCTCCCCACCTCTTTTGTTTGGTGTTCGCCACTCCTCTCTCATTGCTCGATACTCTCAGTACACCATTCTGGCTCCCCGCCCAGGAGCCGAATGCCAGTCCACGCCCACCCCCCAATTCACCATGGCCACTATTGCGAGATGTCAAAGCAGCCGAAAGCAGCAAGCACCCCAAACAACAATCGACGAGTTTTGGGACAAATTTACCACCAAGACTCCAGGCAAGGGTATCACCAGTGCCCGGTGGCTACTTGAAATTGTCGCAGCGAGACTAACGGGTGAAAGCCACAACAATCATTCCACGCAATCCACATTTTGACAAGGCTGTTAAGAAGACGACACAGACGTCATTCGATGAAGCAGCTGCCCTTTGCAGGGTCAAAGTAAAGAAAATTGTAGAGGAATGCCGCGCTGTTAACCAGAAATATCGCGATCCACATTTTGACCTCGAGTTTGATCTCAAGTTCGGAAGTCGAAACTGCCTCGACTCCCTGTGGAATATCAAGGACAGAGACCCTCCGGAGTCTTCGCTGCGGCCAAGGTCCATTAAGCGCGTGGCGGACATCTTCGATGAACCCCAATTCTACATTGACAATGCGACTGCCAACGATGTGCGGCAGGGTCGTGGGGGCGATTGTTGGCTCATGGCCGCCCTTTGCGGCCTCAGCAACAAGCCGGGTCTCATCGAAAGGGTATGTGTCGCCCATGACCAGGAAGTCGGTGTCTACGGCTTCGTGTTCCATCGTGACGCCGAGTGGTTCAGCGTCATAATCGACGACAAGGTATGAAGCACCCTTCCTCCAAATGATTTTCGGCGTTTTGTTCCGTTGTCTTCTGCAATTGTCAATCCCCAATATTCGAGCTCACTAGCCTTCACCCAACTAGCTATACCTTACAAAGCCCGACTATGATGAAAGCTATCTCGAGCGTAACCTTTGGGACGACCGGGAACGCGTCAACTCAGAGGATGCCTACCGCAAAATCTACCAGTCCAACAGCGGCGCGTTGTACTTTGCCCAATGTGAGAATCCGAATGAAACATGGCTTCCTCTACTGGAGAAGGCCTACGCGAAGGCTCACGGCGATTACGCTGCCATCGAGGGCGGCTTTACCGGCGAGGCAATCGAGGACCTGACCGGGGGCGTCACTACTGAGCTGTACACGACTGACATTCTGAGTAAGGAGGCTTTTTGGGAACAAAAGTTGCTTCGGGTGAACCAGGACTGTCTTGTCAGCTGCTCGACAGGCTACGCGTCGAGAGGCTGGGGAGAGCGGAACGGAATCATCGAAATGCATGCGTACAGCGTGATGAAGGCAGTCGAACTCAACGGAGAACGTCTGGTACACCTGAAAAATCCCTGGGGCAAAGGGGAATGGAAAGGTTCTACTACACTATCCAATTCCTGGAGACTCCACGAGGTCAGCGAATCGCCTTACTGACAGATTCTCAGGCGCATGGTCAGACGGCTCGAAGGAATGGACATCAGAATGGCTGAGGCAGCTCAATCACACATTCGGTGATGACGGCGCCTTCTGGATATCCTACAGCGACCTCCTGAAAAAGTATTCAATGTTCGACGTTACTCGTCTGTTCAGCTCCGACTGGACTTCAACGATGAAATGGACCACGCTCGAGGTTCCCTGGGTCTTGGACTACCACAAGACATCTTTCGCCATGACAATTTCCAGGGCTGGCCCGGTGGTCATGGTGCTGTCACAGCTGGACGACCGTTACTTTCGAGGCCTCGAGGGTCAATATCGGTTCGACCTCGGATTTCGCTTGCACAAAGCTGGCGAAGGGGAGGCTTATGTCATACGCAGCGAGCCTGCATATCGCATGAGGCGCTCGGTCAATGTTGAGCTTGACCTTGAGGCGGGCGACTACGAAATTCACGTTCGTGTTGATGCCACCCGCAACGAGGCGCTTCTTCCCGCCCACCAAGTGATTCGCAAATATGCCAAAAAGCGACGAGACAAATTGATCCATACCGGTATGGCGTATGATATCGCCCATAGCAAAGGCGTAGAAGCAGTCGACCTGAAGATTGTGAGAGACGCCCACAAGATAAGGCAGCAGATCCGCGAACAGGAAAAGCTACGCCCAGCGATTCGAGACAGACTTGAGGAGGAGAAGAAACAAAGACATCGCGCTGAGAAGAGAGGGAATCGGGATACAAAGAATGTAACCGTGAGTCGTGCGAGGTCACGACAGGCAGATATGCCCCGTGACAACAGCAGCCCATACATCTCGGAAGCCGGTCAAGACGACAGCGACTGCATGTCAAAACAGTCCGAAGTTTTGGAGCGGGAGACTGGCAGCGCTACAAAGAAGGAACAGTCAGGCAAGGCCACCAGTGAGGCCACATTCTCGCCGTGCCACTGCACTGGAGCACCGGCAGTGGCTGCCCCTGAGGAGCCGGACGAGTTCGAGATGGATCCCTGGAATGCAATTGTTGTAGTCGGGCTCAGGGTGTACCACAAAATCGGGGCCGAACTCGGCGCCGAAGAAGACATCAGCAACATGGTCACTCTACGTGTTATGCCTACCGAAGCTGATGTCGAAGACGCATCCTCAGAGGATGGCATGCCAACCCCGGAGACAACGAAGGGTCTTGACATTGACGACACATCGAAAGATGCAACTTTGAAAGGGGGAATTAAGCAGAAGAAGAAAAGCATCGTGATCCACACGAATAACAGCTGATGCGGATGCAGACGTCGTTGTTCAAACCAACTACGACTGATCAACGCGAGAAAGTCTGCGCCTGAGGTCCTACATGATGGCAAAAACCCAGCAATAACCAACCGCCTAGGTTTTCTTAACTCGGTAATGATTATCAGGTATCTCATAACTCATCGTGTGCTCGCCCTCCCGTAGAGTGGCGCCGTGAAGGAGCACGTCAGAGGCTGTCCAGCAGTCGTCCAACCTTGTCCTTCTCTAGCTCAGTTGGTGAACGGACTTCAGTGCCAGAATGATTAGGCTCAGGCAGTGACGCGATGCGCCCGCTAACTCGCACGAGCAGCATGCGCATCCGCTCTAGCTCCCTCTCGACCTCACCACCACGGGTGACTAGATTCTCTTGCAAGCCAAGGCCGTCACTGTCCGCGCGGAAGAGCTGAATGCCCTTCTCGAAACGGCGCAGCCGCTCGATGCGCTCGCGTGCCTGTTTTCGCCTTGCTGCGAGAGTGATTAGGGTGGACACGCGGTCAGCGTATCGCTTGGCCTCCATTGGAAGGGCGTCTATTTCCTGAGGCGAGGGCCATGTTGGGGGGAGCGAGGCAATGGTCACATCGTCAGCTGCAAGGCGAAGGAATGCGGGTGTCAGCCAATTACCCAGATAGGGGAGGGGAAGAATAGTAGGGATTGATCTCACTCGAGTCAGCGCTTGTGGCGAGACCCTCGCCGTCATTGCGCGCCGCGGCTTCTTCATCTGCCTGGTAGAGCTTGTCGATTTGCTCGGCGATAAGACGCGTTGACTGCGGGGGATAGACGCGACGGGCATGCTGCTGAAGAGTCTGAGAGAGGCCGTAGAGCGCGTCTGCGAGGGCGGCGACCGGTAGGGGCTCGGCCGCCGCGGCGTTGTCATCGCGCCAGCGGCGGGATGGGGCAAGATCCTGGGCGAGCAGACGGGTTTGTGATTCGAGGAAGGACTGTTTTAGGGAAATAACAGTAGGCAACGCGTGTGGCGCTGGGACGTTGAAGGCCATGATGCGTCCAGCAGTTCGGCTGGCGAGATATGTCGAGATATGTCTGGGTACGAGTGGCAGTGAATCTCACTTACGCGTCCGTGCCAAGGTAGGGCGTCGAAGATGCGATGATTGAGGACGCCCCAAACGCGTAGTCACGTGATACCTACACAAGAGTGAAGTTCGTCGGCTAAGAGCATGCAAGAGGAAAGTTTCATCAAAATCAATATCACCCATCTTACTCGTCTTTGATGAATTATTCATCTGATCTGATACAGCACTGGTAGCCTAAATACCAGACCACCAGTACGTCTCGGCAACGGTGAAAGATCCTCTCAGCGCCTTGACTGCATCAGCCGAACTATCCGCGACGATGACCTCGTATTCTCCCTCCTCAGCGCACCACTGGTGTCTGTCCTCATCCCAATAGCTCGACGCATACTTCGTAGAGATATTGATGGTCGTCTTTTTGGTCTCCCCGACCGCGAGCGCCACCTTGCCAAAACCCTTGAGCTCCTTCAGGGGACGGTTGACCTTCGTCGCCTTCTGCTTAGGGGCCACATAGACCTGGATGACCTGAGCGCCGTTGACAGACCCCGTGTTCGTAACGGAAACGTGGACTTTCAGATCGTCTTCCTTGTCCGAGATAGAGAGGTCGGAAAACTCAAAGCTTGTGTAGGAGAGGCCATGGCCGAAAGGGAAGAGGACGGGACGGTCGGCATACTCGTAGAAACGGTAGCCTATGTAAACGTCCTCGCCGTAGAATGTGCGAGCAAACTCGGCGCGATAGTTGAGGAAGGCAGGGTTGTCTTGCACGCGGATGGGGAAGCTCAGAGAGAGCTTGCCCGACGGGTTAACGTCGCCGAAGAGCACATCGGCAATGGCATTGCCCGTCTCGTTGCCGCCGTACCACGCCTGAATAACAGCCGCCACGTCGTTGATCCACGGCATGGTGACCGGGGTGCCTGACTGGTTGACCACGACTGTGTTGGGATTCGCCTTGCCAACGGTTGAGATGAGTTTGTTGAGGTAACCGGGTAGGTCCATGTGGTCACGGTCGTGGCCCTCAGTCTCCCAGTCAGCGTTGAGTCCGGAACAAATGATGACCTGATCGGCATGCCTGGCTAGGTCTGCCGCCTTCTGGATCTCCTCCTTGTCGTCGATGACCTTGCAACCGCCGATGCGAAGCGCACCACCGCCGAAGACCACATTGTTGCCCTGGAGCTTGGACGCAGGGGCAGAAGTAAACTGGACCTTGAAGTGATAGGTCTCACCCTTCTTTAGCTCTGTCGTGCCCCTTTCCTCAACCGTGGCAGCACCGAAGAAGGCATCGCCCTGGCGCTGCTTCGTCTCGTTGTCGATGACCAGCTTGCCGTTAACGAAGAGATTAGCCGTGCCGCAGACAATAAGACCAAGTTCATACTCGCAGTCCTCTTCGGCAACGAACGAGCCCTCCACTTCGGCGTACCAGAGGGGGTCCTTGATCACGTAGTAGTCGACAAGGTTGAGCTCCGTCTTCGTCAGGATGCGCTCATCAACGGGCTTGCGAGAAGCAACGCTGGGGGGTTCAGTGTAGGCCCTGAAGACCATGCCCTGCTCGCCCGACGGCGACTTGACCACGTTGCCCAGGAGGGGAAGCAGCTTGTGGGAGTAAGCGCCCTGGGCATAGATTGGTTCAGACTCGAGCTTCTGGCTGATGCCGTCGAAGGGAGTCACTGAATAGTACGCCGCAAGAGCGGCCGAACCGCCACCATGGTAGGTTGCGATCTTTGCGTTGGGTCCAATGATAACTGTCTACTCAGCGTTCTGTCAGTCTTATGCAAACCGGGTACCACGCGCGAAGGCACAACACAGATGTGTCGACCTACTTACTTTCTTGTCCTTCTTCAGAGGGAGCGCATTGTTCTCGTTTTTCAGGAGAACGAGAGACTCGCCGCCAATTCTACGCAGAAGCTCAGCCGTCTCAGGGGTGTTGCCTGTCTTCTCCTCCGCGTTTTCAGGGATACCAAGCTTCATGCATTCCTTGATGAACACGAGCATGGCACGAGCTCGCTCGTCGAGCACGTGCTGCTTGACCTTGTCGGTGGAGACGTTGAACTTGAGAAGCTCACCACGGAAGCGCGGCGGGCCAGGCATCTCGAGGTCGAGGCCGGCATTGGCGGCTTCGGATGTTGTATAAGTTCCATACCAGTCGCTCATGACCATGCCGTCCCACCCCCACTCTTTCCGGAGCATTTTCTCAAGAATGTCGGAGTTTTCGCTGCAGTAGACGCCGTTGACGCCATTGTACGCAGTCATGAAGGCCCCGGGCTTAGAGTCGCGAACAGTCAGCTGGAATGGCAGAGCATAGATCTCACGCAGGGCGCGCTCGGTCAAGATACTCTGGACGGCGTTGCGCCTGTGCTCCTGGTCGTTGCAGACAAAGTGTTTCGGCGTGGCCTGAACGCCGGTGCTCTGGATGCCGTTGCAGATGGCAGCAGATCCCAGACCGGCCAGCACCGGGTCTTCGCCGATTGACTCGAAGCCACGGCCGCCGAGGGGTGCACGTTGCATGTTGATGGTGGGGCCCAGAATGCAATGGGCACCCTTCAACTTGGCCTCCTCGCCCATCTTCCTGCCTGCTTCTTCCAAGAGAGCAGTGTTGAAGGTTGCGCCAAGGGCTGTGCCGCAGGGGAAGCAAGCGGCCTTGACACCGTCGAAAAACCTAGTGCCGCGAACACCGTTGGGACCGTCACTGAGACGAACGGAAGGGATACCATGTTTGGGAAGGGCTTTGGTGTGCCAGAAGTCGATGCCTGGGCAGTTCGGGTCAGCACATGGCACACAGGCAGCAGTTCATCCTGAATATATAGCATCGGGGCTTGTACCTGCCAACAGGTCGACCTTCTCGGAATTCGTAAGCTTCTTGAGCAGAGCTTCGACATCAAGCTCGACGACCATGATGGCGGTGGTGGTACGAGACGTGTTACACAGACGACGGGGTAGAGGATGACAGGGGTAGCGAGGGTGTGAGGAGGGAGACAGCGTATGAAGTTGTCAAGATGACGTTTGGTCGCAGTTTTATATCACTCGTAGATCGTCTCTGGTAGCAAATGGCGGCGGCAATGAGGGACGAACTCCACGGCCATGGCAGCCGCGTCGACTTGCAATCTCCAGTCTCCGGCCAGTCTCTCCGCCGCCCCCTCCGCGGGGACCGACGAGAGACGGGTCTTGGCCGGCGCGGGGCAACCGGCCGATGAGCCCTGGACCATATTTTCTACCTGGTTTGGCCAATGACCAGTCTTTGAAGCCGCAGGCTAACTGAACGACGTCCCGACTTCCCGACGAATGTTCCCTCTGAGTGGAGAAGTTGTCGTGGAGTCGCCGCCGGTGCCTCAACGCGCTTGACCCCGCCTCCTTTCCCCGACTTTTAGGCGATCATGTGCCGAAGTTCATCCTCAGGACAGGTCATGTGACTCAGGATCTCCATATCGGTGGAGCGCATCCTCACCGAGATCTCAGTCACCAATCCCATCATCGTAACCTTTGTAATAAGGCAAGTAATCCTGTTTAGTTGAAAATTTGTCGGCAACGTGTCTTCACATCAGTCACCAAGCACATTACCGGTCTGTTTAGTTTCCTTTATTACAAGTCGACGCCACGAGTCAATGATTTGGTAACCAACAACGACCATCCCCCCAGCACTCAGGACTGGCTTGAGAATGGACCAACGATTGCTGGCCCTCAATTTTGCCCCCGAACGGCTGTTGTTGACTTCTTGAAATGACCATAATTTACCCCCAACAGAAAGAGAGCTCAAGCTTTCCCCCCACGATACCCCGTTGCCACCGTGGCATGCGGGGAGAGCTGTCTCCAAAACGAACAACGAAAGGTTCAGATGACGGAATGCAGACAAACGGAGAACACCAAGGGGGGACAGGACAGAGCCGGTCACCCTCCCACCCCCCACGACGTTGGCTTCATCGCTAGTCGATGTTCGTAACCTGTTCGGTACATCATGAAGCGCACCTCCCCCGACACCGAGGCTACTGTACGCTACGATGTTTAGTCTACTCTGGTCCGCAGCAGGCGGCAGGTAGCATCGCGTCCACTCTAGCAGTCCCGGCGACCATCGCGACCGGCATGAACCACATCAGGACGTACCAGGCGCGGGCGGCCGCGCGCATCGCACATCAACCGGTTTGCGAGCCCGACACAGTCCGGAAGGGCGGGAGGTGGGCGGCTTCTCCCCGATGACCATCACCAACCCTCGAACATCCCCCCACCGACACTATCGCGAGATGTGGTACCCAGTGTCTGTCTGTGCCCCTCAGAGTTCATGACAATGACGGCCCATGCCGTGCACAGCATAAACCTTGTTCTTCTACGATTGATCATCACGGGATTCATGGGGGCTTGTCAACAAGCCAGCGCAAGCCCCCCAGCCGAAAGGTGATCGATCGTGTTCGGAGTAACCGCACTCGCAGTAGAGGCACATACGCGTCCTTCTACGGCATGCCTCCGTTCCCGTAACGTAGGTACAGATATAACGGACAGAGCGAGAGAAACAGCGAATAGACAGAAGAAGGGGACCAGGGGTGGCCAGCTGGACTTCTCCTCTCACCGTCACCCCTCCCAATGTGCCCCCCCCCCCCCCCCCCCCCCCCCCCCCCCCCCCCCACCCTACCCCCCCCCCCCCCCACCCCCCCCCCCCCGCCCCGGCCCTTGTTCACGAGGCCCACGCCAAGGGGTTGATGGATCGCAGCGATCGCAACGTACGTTGGATGATGGCCAGATCGATGGGCGCTCGACAGCTAGTAAGAGCTACGAAAGTAGCTGATGATTTATCCCATCTTAGGGTCGGTTTCGCTCAGTTACGGTTGCAGAACCTTGACAAAGTAACATTCAAGCGCCTGCCTTGCCTCCCTATCTTAATCCAAGCCGCGCCAACCCCCAGCCCCCAAACCCCGGGCCCCCTGCCCCATTATCCCGCTGTCACTCGCCGGCTGACGGGCCCCTAGCCTGCGCTGCAGACCGCTATGAGCACTCTATCCTGAGGCAGGCTCCCGTCTCGGAACTACTGCTCGGAACTACTGCTCGGAACTACTTTGGAACCGTTGATCGACGAGGGTGAGTACAACACCCCCATCAACACAGCAAACCCAGCCCATCGGAACCACCCGTGTATTTGCTGAAGGCAAGGACCAGTAGGCACGAGACGCGAACAGACACACCCACGCCCGCAAAGAGAGAGAGAAAGAGAAAGAGAGAGAGAGAGGTGCCAACTGCCTCCCGAAGTGTATCTCCCAGGCACGGACCGAACGACTGTTCTCAGAACAGATGGCGTTACAACTAGACGTCGGCCCCATCCCGAATGGTAAACAGCAGGTGAAGCGTACCGAGTACCTCGAGGTGGTCTCCTTCGAGGTTGGCAGGGGCTATGCCGCGTAGGGAATGAGTGCGAGCCAGGAACGTCCAAGCAGATATACCTTGCTCTCTCTCACACACTCTCTTGCTGTCTGTTTCTGTGCCCTGTCTTGCCTGCCCTTGGTCAGTCAATAGGTAACTCCAAGATGGGGATTGCGCGGCGGCGGCAGATGGAGAATGGGCATGCCGGTTACCCATGGGATTCTCCGCATCCTAGCGTCCCTCCACACAAGCCTGATTTGGGGTCTTGGTCTCGGCCTTGTAGCTCAATGGGAGTCTGTGGCTTGAGCCTCCTCGCGTGATGTCGCGCAACGCGCCCAACCAACGGTCAACCTTGACGAAATGCCGAATGTGCCCAGCTTCGGTTACATGCGCGTCCTTCATCGCTAATAATGGGTGGTCGTCATGCTGGTTTGGGAGCGCCGTCACGACCGTAACCAATCCATGGTTTTGGGTGTCAGCCGCCGCAGCTCTAGTGAATGCGAACTGGCGGCACGCAAAGACAGGGATGCAGGCGATGAGAAAAGGAGGGGCGGGCTGAGCAAGCTCATAAGCAGCCGTGTGATGTTGACGAGGACGTCCCCAACCATGACTGCAGAGAAAGCTGCGCTCAAGGGCGTGGGCGCCCATGAGGCTGCCGCCAAGAGCATCGACAAGACCAGCAACGGCAAGAGCCAAGGGGTTACAAGTAGCGGGGAGGGGGGAGAGAGGGGGATGGATGGCTTCGCCAATGGCGTTGGTCAGCCCGGACCCCTTGAAGTACTAATAAGTATCGTCAGGCCGCCTGGCAACCGCGGGTCCGCTGTCAGCCGAAAGCTGCAAGGCGCCGTTCCGCTCGCAACTCGCCCACAGACTCGCAGCTTGGGCCTGTCTCTACTCAGCCCGCAACACAGGCAGGACGGATTGCGCGGTGGGCATTGTGCATGGATCGCAGAGTCCACAGAGGGGAGCGTGTGGCATGCTGAAGATACCTAGGTACCTACTGGTCACGTACCACTCTGTAACCTCAATACAGGGCGGCTGCCTAGTCAGTGACAGTATCGAAAATGACAAAAGGTGGCAGGCATCAGGGCAGGCAGGGCAGATGTCACGCCGGGGTACCTTGACGTGAACTTGAAGGTTGACTGGGTTAGAAGGTGGCAGTATGGGGCCGACCGGGGTCTCGGGGGCGTGCTGGCCCTGTACGCTAGGACGGACGAAAACCAGATGATCAATCTGGAGCAACGGCGCAAAGTCTAAATTGTTCCGCAAAGCTTCGAAACTTCGACAACCAAGCATCCAAGCAATCGGGTAGGATAGAAACGGAGGAACCGGCATCCGAGAACAAGTACTATCACTACCTTCACCACCAATGGACGAGACGAAGCAAAATTCTTCCTCACAAGGCGTAAGGCAGTAAATGATGCACAGATACTAGCCAATTTGCGGTGTGGTGCGGTCCGGCACGGCCATTCCGGGAAGCCTGGAGGCTGGGGGGCTGGAGGAGCTCGAGATTGATTCCAAAGGACAAGGAAGGACGAAGCAAAGGGCGGAGAAGCGGAACGGGGCGCATTCGAGAGGACCTCCCGACTTTCTGTATCCATAGGAAAGGTAAATCGATGAGAGGCTATTAGTATTAGGTATGTCCCACGGCGGTGCCGGCGGTGACGATGCATCACCGAGATGAGCGCCTGTCTTGTCGCGTCTCGCTTGCTTGCCCCTGTTTCCCCAGTCGCCTGATTATCTCGACTGTCTTCTGGCTTTCTCCTCCAAAAAAACCAGAGCGTTGCAGCTCTCGTTGTGTCGCTGTCAATTAGAATCAGGGTTTTGCGTAACTTGTTCCAGATGGGCAGCAGGTAGAACGGAAAGGAAAAACGGCAGACGCGAAGGAAACAAACCATACCCGCACAGGACTGCGGTTGTCAGCCCTTGGAGCAACACCCGGCGTTGACGGTTCCGTGTCAATTGGGAACACTGGCCGAGCGGGAGTCGCAGGTGGTAGGCAATTTCAAGCCTCTTCCACCCCCCCCCCTCCCCCCCCCCCCCATGCCCAGAAAGCTTCGTTTGGCGTGCTGCGGGGGAATGACTCATTGCTGTATCCCCCCTCTGACGGCGTGAGTGTTGTTGAAGCGGGGAGAAAGCCGTGCCTACTTCGGTGAGAGCCGGGTACGGGAACGGCGGACCTGAGGTACACACGACCACGGAGTCTCCCTGGTAGCAAGACGACCTTCTTACGTATGATCAAGCAAGACGCAGATTGCCAAGCCAGGCAATAATAGGCAAACAGTGTACAGACTGGCAAGAATAGTGAGACATGGTCTTCAAGGACGGGCCAGACACAGCAGGGCAGGGGCAAGGGTAAGGGCAAGAGATGGGACTGGGGACCAAGCAGAGGCAAAGGTGCAGGGGGCTGGGAGGAGAGGACAAGGATGCAGAGAGAAGAACACAGAGCCCCCTGGCGAACATCATTCGACAGGCCCATGTGATTGGGCATCAACTGGTTCCCCAAAGGGCCCAGCAACCAAGCACCAAGAACCGAGCGAGAAGAGCACCCATTGCCTTGGCATATCTGCCGGATCTCGTCCGGTAGTCGGAATGCCTGGGTGCCGGTGCCTGGCATGTCATGGGCCCTGCACGCCTCCACGCCCGTGCAAAAGTACGCCTATCCCGGTCTGGTGTGGCCTACCGATGTCCGGGTGCGCATGCGCATCGTATCTGTCATCGTACATCGTACCAAATAGCCCCTAAGGTTGGTGGGGGGAGGGGGGAGGGGTTACCGTCTGCCACCCCCTTCCAAAAGTTCCCCTGTGTCGCATGTGGTGATCGGCCTTGCATGAGCGCCAGACAGCTAGTTAAGCAGTTGTTGCGACGCGTAGGTTGAAAAGATAGATAGACAGCTAGGAGATGACAGCCACTGGTGGCCGTCACGGAGGAACGGCTCGGGTCCGAACATGGTCACAACCCGGCTGTCGTGCTGCAACTGTTGATCCGGATAATGATGTCGCAAGTCTTTAATGTGATGAGGTTCGTTTCGTTCCTCGGTAGATGTAGTTTGCAAAGTCGACGAATCAAGACGTGCGAATGCAGCCAGAGCTCTTTCCCTCTCTTTCTCTCTTTCTCTTCCCCACCCCAGGACACTTCAGGTACAGGAGGGCTACTAGTACCCACGGTGAGGTACTTTTGGGAAAGAGGAACAAGAGTACGCAACGCAAGTCACTTTCGGTGCCTCCCCGGCAGGCAGCAACGGACCCCACCCTAGGGCTGGCTGGCTGCTCGCTGGTCGCTCCTCAAGGAGCTTGCTTGCCTGGGAAGAGCTGCCAGGCCTAGGGGTGGGTCTCCTATGCCTGCTAACATCATAGCGCCTCCCGTATGGATATCGCGTTCCCTTTCCCAAAGATAGATTCAGCCAAGATCGCACGGAATGGAACATCATCTGTGAAATGACATCAACCCAAGCCTGGCCAGACCCTGCGCTGTCGGACCTTGCCTGCGTCGCCTTGTCCAGTCCAACCTAGTCCTGGCCCGGGCCCCGGCCCCGGCCGAGTTTCGCCCTACACAGCCATCAGTACAGTACAAGTTTCTCGTCAGGCTGAACAACGCGACGACTTTGGACGGCACTTCATCACTCTCCCTCTCTCCCTCTCTCCCTCTTTCTCTCGACTGCGCCAGTGTCAGCAACTGCCCAGCGCCAGCCACGAAGCACTTGCGCACAGCGACTACGTACTCGCCCAGGCGCAGGGCGCAGGGCGCAGGCGAAAGACAAGCCCCAACTCCCTCGGGCCCGCATGACAGCCCAGAACAGACAGAAACAAGCTTGTTGGTTTGAGGAACAAGGAAACGACCGACTCCTCACAAAGTCAAAGTAAACTAGGACATCAGGAAAGCCAAGAATTGCCTTGGCACGGCAGTGCCGGTGATCGGCGCCCATATGACTACCGGTGCCAGCGAAACATGATCATTCGCGACCCAATGTCGATTTTCCGCCTTGTGTGTACCAAGCAGCTATCCCTCAGAGTGGGCAAAACAACCTGGCTCTCGTTCGAATATCGTCGCCGACTCCATCGACCATGGCCCAACACGGCATACATGTCGTCGGAAACAAAACCAGAAGATGAAAAGCCCCCCACATGGCCCCCATAGCGTTGCGTTACGTCGCATATCCCGGCATGCTGCAAGGACATTTATATTGAACACTGTCATGAACACTTGTTGTAAACGTCTGACAGCCTGGCAAAGGCCTGCATTGCAGCATACCCATCCCACCCCAGGTCAAGAAGGAGGATACCTTGAGTGGATCATGCGCTGAGGTGAGATGCGCCAAGACATCCAAACCCATGGAGCGAAGCCCTGTAGCAACTCCATCATCGTGTCCGAGCCCGCAGACACCAAACCCCCGTTGATACACCCCTGTTGATTTCCGTTCACGCTAGAAGTAGAGGGCCACTCACTCAAGCAGGGTCCCGGCTTCTGTTTGCTTCCGAAGAGGGAGATGACCCACCTCTCCATGTGGCCGTCCACCACCCATCCTGCCAGTTGCCGTCCCGATTCGTTCGTCCCCATGCTAACTACCATGTGGGACGCCATTCTTCAGCACGGTACCGAGCCGTTTTTCATGACACGGGAACGGGGGCTTCCCCAAAGGCAGGGAGACCAGTAGGGAGAGAGAGAGAGAGAGAGAGCGAAGCGACAGGGGCCAGGGGTAACGTTATTAGATGCACCACATGAATTTCGCTCCCCCCCCCTTCCCTTCCTCCTTCTCGCGAGGTGACGACTGTCGTGATGCACTCGTCAGCTCAATCTTCAATAATATGCGCGTTCCAAATAAGTGGTCCTCCCAAACAACCGAAAACCCACACTGGTACAGCAAATTTCGCGAAGGGGAGGAAGACAAGAAGAGAGGCAGATTTGAATGAAGCAAATAAAATCGAGAAATACGAGATAATCGAATGACTTGATAAGGACCGATCTACACGCAATCCCATAAAACGCACAGAACCAAAGTATCGTGTACATGTACACGAAACCTGTCGATGCAGCCTCCAATTGTTGGAGCCAAACCTGCCTCTTCAATCCACACCAAAAGATTCAGTGATATGCGGCTTCACGCCGCTTAACCGCCTCGGCCACGGAACAATCAGCGCCCCTCCCTCCCACTCAATCACTCGGTCACTCGTTCAACCCACCCCCTCCTCTCCCGTTCCCCTTGCCCTTTTCTTACCGTATCTACCAGCCCTTCAGGACGCGGTTATCCTGTCTCCATACAAGGTTCCTTTTCCCAAAGTCTTACATGATGACCTCATTCCACCGATTGAGAGACCGAGAAGAGGCTTTGCTCCAAAACTTCCAGTGGGGTGGCGCGGATAGCTTGGCATGTAAAGTGCTCACATACAGCGATGAGCACGGCACTGGAAGGCTGAGACGTAACATAAACGTGATGTAACGATACGTGGCACATGGATATAGTGAAGCATAATGCGACGCGTTGGATGCATGCGCGAAGGGTTTGCGTGTGTAGTGTAGCATTCAATGCAACGATGCCACGGCCATGACAACTGTCAGTTTTCATCTGTTACATTCATTCCTATCTGCCCCCTCCCCCCCACCCTCAAATTCAGACAAGTGTGTCAAACTCTATGCAACGCCCAGCGCCAAACGACTGCTCCCGCATCCGGAGGGGTGATGGGAGCTACCTGCACACAGCATCCGCGGGTCCCTCCGATTGTTGCCGGTCGCCGGCGACGCCGTCCCCGTCCATGCCCGTCCGCCCGCCTTGCCTGGATCATATTGAGTCCTCTCGGCTCAGCTCATGGTTGCCGGCGGTCCCCCCCCCCCCTCCTCGATGGCTAAGACAACAGAACAGACGGTTGGAACAAGAAACGACAAGACCAAACTGAGCGAGATGCATCGCGCTTTCATCCACCCCAAACCCCTGCGACCGTGCAAGGGGTTGGATAGCCCTCCAGAAGCCCTGTCCCCCCTGTCCCCCCACCGAGCACAGCTTCTTTGCATCGCCTGACGGATGCATCCAGAAACAGATCTATGTCTAAAGCACGCAAACACGGGAGTACATATCTTTGAATCTGTAGAACAGTGGAAAGAATGTAGAAGAGAATATTGCATTTGAGGTGATGGGATGAGGAAAGTGGAAGAAGAGTAGAAGAAGCGAAATTCGCAAAAGAAGGCCTTGCACTCTTAGTCTCGTATCAGGACTCTGTGAGCTCGATGAAGCCGCGAAGCTCGGGGTAGCGACGGACAAATGTCTCGTGCATGCGCCAGTTCTCGGGCCTCAAGGTGTGAGCAGCGAATGTGTCATTGAGCCAGACCTCGCCCGTTGTTGGATCCATGTTGATCGCGTCCACTGGCCGGCCCGGCCAGTTAATGAGGCGGAGGCTGTTGGCGTAGATATTCTGGAACTCCTCCGTGGCGTAGACGTCCTGCCGTTCGATGATGGCATCGCGAAGAGGACCCTGTAGCACAAAGTCGACCCACTGCGGATGAGGGACCGTGAACTGGCTGGGTCGGGGGGCGTAGTTGGGTACGAGGGCGTTATAGGACTCGCGGGTAGGCTGTGCTAGCCAGGCCACGACGCGCTGGGCGGGTAGGTACGAGGCCAGACGCTCCACCACGTTAGCCATGCCGGCTTTGTCGGCGAGCGCCGTGATGAGTTCAGCCAGGGGGTGTGGCGCGGCGCCTGATCCGGCACTGTTCACTTCTAGGGCGCGTTCGAGATCGGCTATGTGGATACGCGGTGCTGGGTACGTTGACGAAGGCGGGTTGTACTCGAGAAGGGTCTTGAGGTTGACACGGGGAGGTCGCAGGAGCGCGTCGATGTTTTTTGTTTGCGCGAGGCGGCGGCAGTCTTGGGTGAAGCTGACGATCCACTGGTCGGCAGCGCAGGTGGGAGCCAGAACGAGGGTTGGCATTTCCCAAAACGGCGTGCCAGGTTGCCGAATCAGTGGGCTGACGGTTGCTGGTAGTACAGGGCCGGGTACATATTCCATGGCTCGTGAGGCAGGTAGCCGTTGGCGCCCGCCTGGCTGCGATGATGCGAGAGAGGGTAGCCAGCGTCTGCGGACTGGGTGGTTAGCGTCTCAGGATTGCGTTGCACGTACGCCGTTGGCGTGCGCTGCTTACCAGAGTCGACATCGTCGTAATCCATCTTGGCTGGGACGCTCCTGGCCTCCATCATAGGCGCTGGGATGCTCGTGGGGATGTAGGCGCCGCCGTACTCGTCCGTGTTGGCCGAGGACGAGGGGCTAGAGACGTTGGAGGGCACCGAGACACCAGGACCCCACGACTCGGAGGCATCAGGAAGAGGCACGTAGGAGGGCCCCAGCTCAGGCATGCCACTATAGCCACCGGACGCCGGAAAGGGGGATGATCTCGGGCTCGGTATGGCCCCGCTGACAGAGCTCAGGTTGTCGTCGTAGACTGGGCATCATCACCATCGTGTTAGCGAGTTGATCGCTGGGCTGGGGCTGCGCCATGTGGGCGTGGTGTAGGTTCATGGGGAGCATACCCGAGTTGGGGTACGAGTGGCCGGCGGGCTGTCCTGCGGCCTCCCTGAGGCGGTAGATCTCCTCCTCGAGGGCTCTGTTCCTTCGAGTGAGCTCTTGAATTGTCTGCGACTGATCTCCGCCACGCTCGCTTTGCAGGTCAGCGAGCTGTTGCTCAAGCCTCTCGATGTGTTCCTTTGTGCGCGCGCGGATAGCTCGCTGTGCCTCTCTGTCGTTGGCTCTCTTGCGCGCCAACTGGGCGGGATTCAACGTCGAGACGCTCCTCGTGCCTATATAAGATGTTCGAGTCAGCGCTGATCCGTAGATCCATGATGGGGCGGGTTCCTCTGGTGGGGAGCTCTGGTAGGAAGGACAGGATGTTACCCTTTCGCTTGGTACCCTTAGCGGGCTCTGCGGAGGAGGATCGTGTCATGGCGGGCAGTTCGATTGTATGGTCGATGTGGGTAGAGTCGACAGGCAGGAAGGTGAGCGATGATGGGTGTGGGTGGGTGTGAGTAGTTGGGTTTGGGAGGAGATAGGTAGTTGAAGGAAGAGAAGGAGGGAGGGAGGTTCAGATCAGGTCGTAGAGCTGAAGAGCTTGAAGGTTGGTTTGAGTCGAGGGAAGGAGGGGGGGTCCTTCGCCGTTTATGTTATGTTGAGGTTCGTAGTATAAGGTAGATGTAGGTGAAAAGTGCCAGTGCCAGTGCCAGTGCCAGTGCCAGTCGTCACACGCACTCTGCTCTGGGGAATCGATTACGGTTACGGGGTGTGTGTGGCAGGGGTGGGGAGATGGAAAGGACCCGTTGGCATGATATAAGATCGATGATTATCTGTGTTGAGCTTTCTCAAGTACCTTACCTTAGTTGGTAGCAGCAAGGCCCCCGGTGCCGGCGGCAAGGGGTTTCAGGGCAACAGCGTATAAGTAGATGGTATGAGTTCCTGGTACAAGGGCTCATGGGAAGGATGCATCCGGCCAAATGCTAGCTTGCGTCTGAGATGGGTCTGACCATGGACCTTGGGCTATGGCAAGAGGACTGCGGCGACGGCGACGGCGACGACGGCGACGGCGACGACGAAGTACCTTGGACTACACAGCTCTTCCGTTTGTACCTGGGTACGTAACCACGCAGGCATGACGGTACCCCTTGGGCTGGCATCATAATGACAGACAGGTTAGCCTGGGGCCAGGCGCAAATTGCTAACCCACTTCGAGAACTACATACAGATGCAGGGAACAGCTGGGGGGTCTGTCGGGTCGATGAGTTTTGAGGTGACGGATGGATCACACAAGGGGGGAGGGGGGAAGGGCCGTCGAAAGAGCTGCTGTTGTGTAGGAAGCCCGATGGAGCCCTGATCCCTGGTAGGATCCCGGTCTTTATTCGGTATAGTGTAGAACGGGGCCTCCCATGCTGCTTGATCCGAGTCCCTCGAGTCCCAGGAACCTCGATGGAAGGAAGGGTGACGGGGGGAGGAAGGTGGGGGGTGAAAAAGGGGGGGGGGGGGTGAAAAAGGGGGGGGTGTCATGACGATGATAGACCTCAAACCTCTCCTGGCCCACTCGCACCCCCCCGAGCACGCCCCCCTCCTTCTAAGTTTGTGTCCCAATCGCTGCCGTGGCTGTCGGGGATTACTCTTGCTTGGTTTGGCGTGTTCTACCCTTCTCTGATCCGTCTGGCATCACCTGGGTCGCCTGGCCAGGGTGTGCTGTGTTCCCCATAGAGTTAGAGTTTAGGCTACTCCGAATTCGTGTAAAACTCTGTAGGTCTGATGTGCCGCTAGAAACACAGAGCAGAGACAGTGGAGTCGCCGTCGCACGCACTCATGTCGTCGCCCTGGCGTTGCCTTGGGCGGACCTCTGTATTGCACCGATCAGTCCTCACTTTCGACGGCCGCAAGAGAAGCCTATCTGGAAGCGACCTGATGACGCTCTGGTGACCCGAATAAGCAGAGCCGTGGCCAGAGTCAAAGCCAGTTGGTCCGATCCTTGGTCCGAAATCCTGCCGCCTACGTTGCCGAGTTTTCGGAGTCGGAGAAACAATCCTGGACTTTCTGGGCAAACCCCATCCATGTTGAGCACATTGTACCCGACACCAGCCAGTATACATGACCGGCCGGTATCCATCAACATACCGCAACCTGAGCAGAAGTATTGTGAAGCAGGCTGCCGGAACCGCCTCGAAAGCAAACACACACACACACACACACACACCATCGCCGCCCCGAGTGGCAACGACGAGCAGAGGGAAGTAGGGAAGTATCGGCGTTATGCCACTGCCGATGAACATGCGGCCATGCTCAAAGCTCAGCTGAAGTTGTAATGCCCACAGATGGCCGGCCGCGCAAGCAAAGTCAGATGGAGGGAGGGAGGGGAGCTTAGATAGATAGCTGGCTGAATTGAACTGGACTGGACTGAACCGCGCCGTCCACTCCGTCATCATCTGGAGTGAAGACCGAGGCCAAGATTGGAGGTAGAGCCGCCGCCGGCCTGCCAGCCAGCAGCTCGCAACCCATAAGTTACTCCGAACGGTGCCAAGTCCGTAAGAATCCCGAACGTGGACACGACCATGAGTGCGGGAGGGCAACAAAGGATACGCACCGAGACGCCCGGGCGGCCTCTAGAAAACCAAGAAGTCAAGCTAAGGTCACGCATGAAGACATCCCGCCACGGAAGAAGCGAAGTAGCGCGAGTCTGGCAGATGGATGCCGACTGGCTTTTCCGCCGGCTGTCTTTGGGCTGAAGCCAGCAGGGCAGATGTCCGATCTTTTCGGCACTGTTTCGTCGCCCCTCGGCCATACCATGTGAGTGAGTGTCTGGGTATCTGGTTGTCTCCGTTGACGAACATTTGCATTTGTGAAGAGTTCCGAGTGCCCGTGGATACATCGCCTTCATGAGTATCAGCTGCCTTGAGAGGCAAGAGAAGCAACAGCGGGGCGCGAGAAGCCTTATGATTGCAGACCCGGGAGAGGCTGGCGATGTCGAGACACCGATAGTCGTCGTACCTCGGAAAAGCTGGGCACAGAAAGGGCCAAGCTCAGCTCGTGCACAGAAAAGAATGCCAGCGCCCCCGCCTCATCCAACCAAGTGCCAGGCTTGCCAGGCTTGCGAGGGCGGACCATCCCCCCCAATCCCCCCCGCATGCGGCGCCTACCCATCGAGGCCAACCATAGGGGGCACGCGCAAAAAGCAAGCCTGCTCCGCATCGCAAGCTGACGGAAGGAAGAAGGGAAGGAATCGTGTTCTAGACAACTTGAGAATGTAAATAGAATGGACAAAAGCGCCCTTCGCAAGGGGGATCGGGGCAGCAAGCCGCCCACGCTCTGTTCTTGATGTATCGGTGTAAGGTACGCCGGCAACACCGGCGTCGTATTGTGCTGAGATGTCTTGCGCAATCCGTGCCGCTAACACCACCAACACCCACCCACAGCACCTTCAAGTTGCTGGGTACCGTCGTCGGCATATCACCATACTTACGCGGTCAGTGGCGCTTTGCAGGGCAACTCAAATCAAACTCTTGTTTCTCGACCCTGTTCTCGTTCTTGGGCTTTCTTGGCCATCAGGCCATCTGTAGACAGCCTCCGGAGTGGCGGTCAGGGAGGCAATATGTCGGCCAGGGCACTTCGCTGCACACCTCTTCAGAGCGCACCCGACATTCTGGTTCGGTGTTCGCGACGTTCCGAGGACTCGTTAGCCACGTCGGTGACCGCTCGCCTCAACCTGGGTGCATGATTGAGCGGATGACTGGGTGGTAAGGCGAGCTGACTTCGGTTTGTCTCGCCAGCCACGAACAACCCTGACGCCTTTGGAAAACTGGATCGCCCAATTGATTGAAAAGCACTTTGATGGACAAAGATTATACTCCTGCATTCGGGGAGCTGGAAGGAGGAGGGCAGCCGACTGGGCCACGCACTGCCGTTAATCCATCAGCTGTTCGTGCCCAGGCTTGCCAGGATGCTTCGGTGGGCATTGGGTAGCGAGCGAGCGAGCGCATTTGGAGCACACTGGCGCGGAATGCACAGTCCCGAGGCGGTGGTTGGCCCATTCCTCAGGCTGGAATTCTTGAGGACCCCTTCGACAGAGGGCGCGGCTCGGAATTGTCTCCGTTTGCGGCAAGGCACCGATAGATAGATGGTGTTCAGGTCCGTGATGGCGGCTGCGGCACTGTACCCAGCCTGATATGTGATCAATCGTGGGACAATGTAGCGGCCGTGGTAGCGGGGTGGCTTCGGTGCCGTACCATACAGGGCCAGGTCTGCTGCCCTGAGAGGGGAGCTGAGGAAGATGCCGAACCGTCAATGCAGGCGTCCAGTGGTTCGGCGACTCCACCCCGTGTGGCGCAAACTCCGCATGCTGACGGGCCACTCAGGAGGGAAGCAGGGCGACTCGGCCAGCCCAGCCCAAGTTGCGGTATTTGGCATGTCTACCTAATAAGCAGGGTTCAAGAGGGGGGACTCCACGCGGCTCGTCGGACGTTCCGAGTCGCAATACCATAGGGACAACCACAGTCAATGTTCAACCTGTTGACGACGACGGAGGCTGCGATGGAAGCAATAACGTGCAGCCATGTGAGAAGCTGTAGGAATCGCCAAGCAACCTCCCCCTCTATTTCTCTTCTTCTTTTCAATTTCTTTCCTCGATGCTTTCTGATGATTTCTGGTGTAACTAACATGTTTTTTCTCTCTTGCATTCCTGATTCATTCTCGAGGAAATGACGACACATCTTATGGTCGGTTCGCAGCGCAAACACCCACATCTAAATGTGAACATTTGTGGCTTCCCGAAGGTAGGTAAAGTGCGCATCTCGCGCGGTCGCTATGAGTCCAAATCATTGGGGTTGTCCTTGACGGCTCCCACCAACTCTCCCAGTCCCCCTACTGCGGTCGGGCCGCTCATGCCGCTAGGAGGAAGCGCCCAGGACGGCAGAGGGCTGCAGTAGCTCCATTGGCCTCCAGAATCTTCGTACCGAAGGCTGTGCAGGAAAAGCGACAGCTCCTGGTCGCCTGGGTCGGTGTAGAGCGGCGTATCGCAGGTCTCGCACAGCTCACCGGAGAGCTTCTCGGCTCTTCGCTTGTGATAGAGGTCCACCATCTCGTCGTGGTACGCTACTGCATCGGCAACCTCTTCCTTGCCCATCTTCTCAAGACGCGACATGATATCCTCGTCCGTGTTTGTGTTTCCGTCGTCGTTGCGACCGAGGTCGAACCCCCACACTCTCTGGTTAGCGTATATCGGGTCATTTTGAATAGGATAGCCCAGAAACTGGAGATGCACGCGGATCTGGTGTGTCCTACCAGTCAGGGGTAGGCAGCGGACAATGGAGTAGCCCTTTTTGGCAGTCCATGGGCGCTTCTCCTCCTCTACGGTCTCTTTGAGCGTCTGCGGTCTCTGTTCCGGCTTGTCGTCGACAGGTGACGGCGCCGGAGGATAGTAGGCCAGACGCTTGAAGACTGTGCGCGCGAATTTGCCATTGGCGCGGACACGATTGAGGCCCAGACGGGGTGATATCTGCAATAGAGGCTGGTCACATACAACCTCGCCATCGGGGAAGTGGCCGATGACACGGGCTACATACTCTTTGCGCACCGTCCGGGCTTGAATCTGGTGTCCAAGATCGGTGGCGGCCTGCACTGTCTTGCCGAAGAAGAGGATACCGCTCGTCAGGCGGTCGAGTCGATGACAGGGCCGTGGCAAGAAGTGCAAGCCACGCTCGGACTTGAGAATCTCCACAACCGAATTGAAGTTGTAGCGGCCAGCGGGGTGAACCGGGACGCCGGCCGGCTTGTTGACGATGAGATAGCCATCATCCTCATGAATGACGGCGATAGGCTCCGCGGTGACGGGAGGCTCGTGACGATGGGAAGTGTGACTGACTAGATCACCATTCTTGATGACATAATCGGCGCCAACGACCTTGCCGTTGACGGCGATCTTGCCGTCGTCCATGCATTTGCGGTAGTACTCGGGTGTTCGGTCTCGGAACTCGCAAGAAAAGACATCTATCAGGGTGCGATCGCGCCAGCGTTCCTTGCAGTAGGTGTTGAATGTGTGATAGTATGGCGTGACTTTGCGCAGGCCATCTTCAATGACGTATGGGCGTGGCCAGGGTCCCTCGAGAGGGGTGATCATGGTGTCGGGGAGGACATTTCCGTGTCTTGAAGTCTTTTTCTTCTGCTTCTTTTCCGTTTTTTCAAAGTGCAGCGGCGTCGCCTGCAATGCCTCTGTTTTTGTCTCAGCCAGTTGCGAAGGCACCGCGTCAGGCTCGGGCGGCAGCGTGGAGTTCATGGGTGAGGCGTTGATGAATCGGGTCAACCGTGCAAAAGGTGCCAAGAGATGTCTAATGGCAGCCAATTTCATGAGCGGGGTAGTAGATTGCCGTTCAAGGCGGTCTAATCCGATGTGGACGATGGGTGATGGGTTATGGGTGACGGGTGACGGGTAACGGGTGACACGATAGTAAGTAACGTCCGCGACGAAAGTGTCACAAAGCAAGTTGTTTCGATCTCATCTCACCTCAAACGGCTGCACAAGAGTGATCGGCGTCGGGAATTGAAATCTTTAGGCGGTGATACACGGCAGATCAGCCTAATTGATTCGGAGATGGTCTGTGCGTCACGTTCCCCCGCTCCTTGCTCTTCCCCCAGCCTCCAGGGTCAGATCAACAAGCCTCGGTTCCGGCTCATCATTCGTCGACTCGCCCACTATATCTGCCCGTGAGTCGGCATCATCCCCGGCCTCTCTGTTTCTCCTACGAGAGTTGGGTCAAATGGTACGTGACCGTTGCACATGGCACCATCCAAGGTACGTGTACATTGTATGCCGCTCATGACTATCTGATCAGTCCGCACATCTGGAAACCTGGAAGCAACCCCAGTCACTCCTCTCCTCTCGACGTATCATATTCTTTCGATTACCCACCGCCAGCCAGTTCACTCCACCATTGGTCTCTGTGTTAGTCGTCTAACGATCACCAAACGGGCTTACCACGAGACCATGGCCGCCTCGCATCAACAGCTGAAGCAGCGACGGCGGGAGGATTATCACTACATTCTCGACTACCGGACGCGATGGTGGGTTTGACCTTGACCCCCCCCCCTTATCTTCTCCTCTCCTACAGCCCTCACGTGAACTTGGAGGGGCGTGCAATGAATGACAATGAGCAATCAGGGCTGATAACGACATGTACCAACATATGAACAATTCGGTATACAATTTCCTGTATGACTCGGTAGTCAACACCTACCTCATCGAGCACTGCGGTCTCCAGCCGGCGTCATCTCCGCAGCACGGTGTCGTCGTGCACTCGCACAGCGACTACTTCGCCTCTATCTCCTTTCCTGCAGTAGCTGAGCTGGCCTTGCGCGTCAACAAGCTGGGCAAAACCAGCGTCACTTACGAAATCGGCCTCTTCGAAAAGGGGATACAAGATGTCAGAGCTGTGGGCGAATTCATTCAGGTGTTTGTCGAGCGCTCCACCGGCCGGCCAGTGGCCTCTGGTATGAGCCTGGAGATGCGCCGAGGTCTGGAGCGTATCTATGCCGGCGACCGGGCCGGTGCCGGTCCGAGTGCCGGTCCGAATGCCGGTGTCGCCAAGTCCACCAGTAAAATATGAGTACGGCCGCCTTAGCCTTACAATTTATATCGTCCTCTTCGATACCTACCCCCTGCCTCGGACCGCGCTCTTCGTTCTTAGCCTCGAAGACTTACTCGAAGAGGAACCCGAAGAGGCGACCAACACGAACGAGACGGCAAACGTGCCTACACTACGGGCTGATTGCATGGCAATGACCGAGAATCCGAGGTTGAATGGTAACGCCGTCCGAAAAGCAAGCACATATTACATGGCCGAAGAGGCTGGCTGCCAACAAAACATGCACACCAAGTGAACCCTGTCGTGTAGTCCACTGGCTCGCAGTAAGGAGTCCGAAACAAATTGGCCATCGTCGGCGTTGCTCCCGGCGTGCTGCTTGCTGGCTTGGCTGGGTGCGCCATGACTCACGACCAGCCGCACACGCTACGGCGACCTGGCGTCGGCGTTGAGAATCTTCACCTCACCTCGTGCCCCTGGCAAACGAAGCCGCTAGTCGCGCCGATGCCGGCGGTGAGATCTACACCAACCAGCACACTCACTTGTTCCCATCATGTCCCTCTCTGATTGGAGCGCACAGTAGCGCCGGCAGATTCCCTGCCGGCGGGGGTCCCAAGCCCGCAAGCAAGCAAGCAAGCAATGGCAATGGGCAGAGGGGGAGGGAGGGCGTCGACGGATGAAGGTGTGAAGGGAAAACTGGAACACGCGGCGAAGGATGCAGAGAAGAAGCTTGAACAGCGGAACCGGCGCGATCTGCGGTGAAACAGAGGAGGGACGAGTGGATGTCAGGAAGGGCAAAGGAGGGCACCACATCACTAGCATCATATCACTTCGCACCAGCCCATCAGCGGGCCTGTCTTACTTGGTACACGAATGAACGACCGACCTGCTCCCGACTGGTCAGCCAATGCACAGCGTGAGAGACTTGGTCCTTCCAAAAGGCGAAATAAGAAACGTGATCTGTCCCGAATGTGGCATCGAGTCTTGGAGCTTCGGCAGGCTCGAACTCTGTTTGCAACGTTCCGAGCCAAGTACCGGATATTCCTGACACATGGGAATACCTTCCAGAAACCTTCTGGCGCCTCTAGAGCTTCCACCTGCAGCACCGGAACGCTTCCAATTCCTTCCAGAAGGGTCAACGACTCAGTCTGCTGCCCGTGCTGGGGGTCCTTGGCAACGGCCTAGACAGTGAGGTGCCCGCCCATCCATCGCCCCGCCCGCCAGCGCCTTACGATTTTCATTCCATCTCAGAGAGAATCGTCCTGGACGCGTCCTCTGCACGTTGACCCCCCCCCCCCCCCGCCCTCTCCGACATCCGTTGCTGGTGGTGTTGGGTGGTCTCACGTTAGTAATCGGTCTTTCTCCCCCAGTGGGTGGCGTCTCAGCTCGATGTGATCGGAATCCTGCATTTCCGCCGGTCTTTGATCGTCCTTCTGGATATGAACATAGGGGAAATGTGTAGCGCGGCGTTGCTCGCTTCGTACCATCCATCCCGTTCTCGCCAGTCGTCGGCCACTCTCTAGAATGATTCTCACGCCATGTCTCAGCTCACCGTCCTTCACCGCCGTTGCTCAGTCCGAGTCATCTTTTCCGACGGCGGCTGAGAACATCAGTCTAACTCATGTCTGAGAACCTACCTACCCTGTCCTGTTATCAACTGGCCGCTTGAATGCATGGGATATGCACCGTCTTTCCCATATATCCCTACGATGAAACTACTTTGCCATTTCTCTCGCCACCCCCCGTGGAGTAAGGCCGCAAGCTCTTGCTGGACACGTGCTGCGCCGGCCAACCTCCGCCGAAGAGTTTACGGTACCCGATGGGCAGGCAGCTTTAGAACTAGGAAGAAAACGTGGCCGGTGCACCGCCCTCTTCCCCGTTCGAGTCCCTCCCTCTATTGCCCATTTCGCCGCCGCCGCCGCTCCCGCTTGGGCCCCGCTTCACAATCACGTTCCATGTCTTTGAGTGCACATCACTTCACTAACATTGGGCCATGTATGGCGCATAACCACCTCAAATGTTGTCGTCTCCTCTGCCGTGATGAAACAGTATGTCATTTTAACGTTGGCGTCGCGTTGATGGAAGTCCTCACGGAATAAGTCAAACCTTCCCTTCACCTCGGCCCAGAAATGAGACGACGCAAATAGGTGCCGCCGCCCTCAGCGACTTGGGTACGGTCCGTCCGCCAAAAAAA
>NMXI01000091.1:0-77934 GCA_002851675.1 Verticillium nubilum
TATTCCTTGGTTGCGTTCCTTGTAAACGGCGTTGAAGGGTAGCCCTCGGAATTCCCCACTGTATGGAAGCCTTCCGGATAGATTCGCCGTTTGTAATAGCCTCGAGGGCCTGGTTGACTTCATCTTCTGTATATCGAGGCATTGGTAACTGAAGT
This sequence comes from Verticillium nubilum, assembly GCA_002851675.1. Classification (NCBI taxonomy): domain Eukaryota; kingdom Fungi; phylum Ascomycota; class Sordariomycetes; order Glomerellales; family Plectosphaerellaceae; genus Verticillium; species Verticillium nubilum. The sequence continues at coordinate 156 of NMXI01000091.1, forward strand.
AATGATATCCTGAATTTGGAAGGAATTGGTGCAGAATTAGTAAAGATACGTTAGGTTGTAGAAGGGTGGTTGGGGTGGCGGTGAGGGATTTTGGGGTGGCCCACATGGGGGGGTGGCCCGTAAGTGGGTGAGCAACGTTATCTCTTATAAAGATTTACCTTTCCTACGATTATTAGACTTCTCCGAATCGAATTACGATCCTCGTAGTATCTGCGTACTATATTAATAGATATAGATAACTATAATAATACTTTCTTATACTCTATAAGTAACTTAGTACTTGTATAAGTAATATTATAGCTAATACTATTATAGAGATTATAAGAGATTAGGATATTATCGACCTCGTTAGTATTATAGTATCTGATAATATATTAATAAACGATATATATTCCTATAACCTCTTCTAACTTCTATAACCTAAGCTATACTACGAGGATATTACTAAGTAGTAGATATGCTACTATAATTATATTTTAAACCTTATTAGTCGCCCGTTCTTATATAGTTATAATAGTAAGACCTTTAAATAAGAGTCTTAGTCTCTCGATAATATAGATACTCTCGATAGCGTTCTTTAACTCTAGTAGAAGAAGGGACTTATTAGAAAGCTTTATAATATTATTTAGTAAGTAAGATCTTTTCTATAGTAAAGCTAGTACTTCTAATATATTATAATAGAAGTAGCTTAAAAAGGAGACTTTCTCCTTTATTAATAAATAGTAATAGAACTTAAGTTAGTACTTAATAACGATACTCGATAGAATTCGACGTACCTTATACTTAATCGAGCTCTAAAGAAGAAGGGCGATATCTAAAGCTTTCTTATATAGAATATAAGCGAAGTCGATCTATATAAGCGAGTTCCTATCGAAGACTACCTCTAACCCGAAGATTAGCGCCTCCTAACGGAACTCTATATTACCCTTAAACCCTTTTATTAATAAATAATAAGGATATAAGGATAGAGTAAGTAGGGGAGCTATAGCGCGTTCTAGGAAGTTCTTATTAGGATAGAGTATATCCTCGAGAGAATAGAGGAGTAGAAGACGTTCTTCGATAATATAGATAATAGTAGTTAATAGTAGAGAAGCTAAGACTCTTCGAGGTCTCGCTAGTATACGTAAAAGTAATAGAATTAATAATATTTATTTCTTCTATCTATTTAAGTACTTCTAGACTATATCTATAGTAAATATACTAATATCCTATAATATATTAACGCCCTTAGCGAAGACCTATACTACTATTTCCGTTTCTCTATTACTAACGTATAGTAGAAGCTTAATTAATATTATATAAGGCTTAGAGAGTCTCTTTTCTATATAGCTACTATTATCCTCTACCCTAGCCTTAGTATCTAATAGCTTAAAGTATAGTAGTCGAGCCTTAAATAGCTTATCTAGGTTTATAATATATATATAGGCTTATATTATTAATAGGAATAGTAATATTACTATTCTTCTACTTCTGCTTTATTAGATTACCCCTAAGGCTAAGAATAAAACGGATTTAACTAGCTCCGAATACTTTAACCTATAACGCCTTTATTAAATTTCGACGACTAGGTATAGAGCAGGCGTTAGAGAGCTATAATACCTAACTCTAAGCCCAATCGATACCTTCGATTCGATCTATTATAAGAGTCTAATATTAAGGATCTTATTACTTAGTAGAATAGGCGCTAGGAGACGTATCCTACTATTAGTAAGCTCGCTCTCGATATCTTAGTAATACCTATAATATAGGTAGACTATAAGAGGGCGTTTAGTCTCGCGAAGTTAACGATAATGTTATAGAGGGCTAGAATAGCTCTAGAGACGTTAGAAGAGCTTTGGTACCTTAATAACTAGCTTCGTCAAGGGGCTATTTAATTAGGAGGGTTATAATAGAGTATTAATAGCGTTAATATTAACGATTCTAGGTAATAGGTAAGTCCCTGACTATCGTAAGAGCTTTATTATCTAATAAATAAGTTAAATATTTATAAATAGAGTTAAATAAATAAATACGTCGATTTCAGCGAGCTAAATAGTTAAATACGAACGCTATATTTTAGTTATTTGATCGGGGTATAATACTGAAGCATACCAGGCTGTTGAAACGCGGCATATCCGTTGAAGCCTATCCCGAAATATCCGAATCATGAAGCCCGATTTGTGCCCCTGGGAACAGACCATCAACCTCGCCGCAGTGGCCGGTGACAGGGTGAAGCTGCGGGAGGAACTAAACAAGGGGAAAGATGTCGACACTCGCGACCTCGAATATCAACACACACCTCTGCATTGGGCTGTCCTCGGCAACCACGCCGACGCCGTGCAGCTGCTTCTCTCTCATGGCGCAGCTGTTAATGCGTTTGAAGCCTCGCGCGGAAGGACGCCGCTGCTGGTGGCGGTCGCTTGCGGACACGAGACGATCGCGAGGCAGCTGCTTGAGGCGGGCGCGGATGCCGACACGCCTGACATGGTTGGGAATACGCCCCTCATTCTGGCTGCTAGAGAGAACAGATTTTCCATGGTGAAGCTGCTTTTGGAAGGGGGATCAAATCCCAATGTTCGCGACTGGAAAAGTGGACAGACTGCACTGTCGCTGGCGGCCGCGGAGGGACACGGCGGCGTGGTTGCCTTGCTGAATTCTCACGATGCCGCGACGGATCTCGCGGATGATCTTGGCGTGACTCCTTTAGCCTACGCTCTGAATAATGGTCACGACAGCATTGCACGGACGCTGGCGGAAAGAGAAGCACGTCAAGGCTCACGAGACGCGGATCAGATTCTGTCGGACATGATGGCTCTGACCACGGTGAAAACGCAGGATCCCTATGAAGCTCTCGATGACGAAACTGCCCTTCTTCAAGCTGTGAAGGAAGGTCGCGAAGATATCGTCAAGAAAGTCCTTGAGAACAACATCGACGTGGACGTCAGAGACGAAGATGGACGGACGCCGCTCTCCCACGCTGCCGGGGAGGGGAAGGTCGAGATTGCGAGAATTCTCTTGGAAAAGGGCGCTGATGTCGCTTCCAGAGACGACACGACATGCAGTGGACTCCTCTGATGAGCGCGGCTGAAAGGGGGCATGAAGCGATTGCCTCTCTCTTGTTGGAGAGGGGAGCAGACGCGAATTCGCAGGACGCCGACAGCTCCACGCCGTTGCTACTTGCGGCCATGACCGGGAACACAGGCATCGTCGCCCTACTGCTGGATGCCGGTGCTGACCCTAACGTCCAAGACGGGTCGGAAAGTCTCACCGCAATAAGTAGGGCGGCCGAAAGTGGTCACATGGCGGTGGTGGAGCTGTTCCTTTCTCACAAGGTGTCGCCAAATGTGGACGACAGGACTCTTCTCTGTGCTCTACGCGACCTCGATCGTGATGACAAGACTGGTTCGGATGGCTACGCCCTCGTCAAAACGCTCGTAGAGCATGGGGAAGACGTTTTCATGGATGGCTGGACGGATGAGCGGCCCCTTGTCATCGCTGCAGAGTTTGGTCTCGAAGATATCGTGGCGCTGTTCTTGAGTGCTGAGTTCGCGTCAGCAGAGATCAGGCAGGATCATATCTGTGACGCCGTCTGTAAAGCTGCCGAGGAGGGTGAGGAACTGATACTGGAGATGCTGATGGAGCATTACAAACCCACCACCACGGATTATACGGCGCCGTGGGAGTGGGCGAAATCGTACCGCTTTGGTGAAGCCTACGAACTGTTGCAACCTTACTTCGACCCCGATGGGGAGGATGAGAGTGAGGAGGAGGAGGATGATGATGAAGGCGAAGACGTGGGATCTGGAGTTCAAGTACTAGTCTAGCTGCGTCTGAGTTACCCCGTGGCCGTCCGCATGGCCGTCCACAACATCACCCAGGAGCGATGTAACCTTCTGCCGAAGTTCAACGATGCGGGTGGAGATATTAGTTCGGAGACTAGGAACTGGATGCATGGAAAACCAATCCAGACCAGAAGGGTCAGCGCAACTACTGAATAATATGAAGTCGAACTGGAGACCTTAGGCTGGCTTAAGCATGTTCGGCACTTCCATCGCCTAGTGTTTTTCACACGAGGTCTGCCGTCAATTGGAGCCGCCATTTGGACAGCATATGTTTCGCTAGATCTACACCGCTGAGGTTGGCCTGGTCCATGTATCGACATGTCAGGGGTTCCTCTCGACTTCTCTTGGAGTCTTGCGGTGTGACTAGACCTTGCAGACGCATTATACATAATTTGACGTTCATACGAGACGTGCAGAATAACAGACGGAATTTAAAACACAGTTCCTTGAATCAATGTCTTCAAAACAAAATTTGGTATTCGTGTTATCAAATCTAGACTCCAGTCGCCAAGTCAACTCGAGCCTAAAGCTCACAGTTGCTGTCAAATTGCCGCCCCATTACTTGGTACTGCTACCCTGCGATACTTTTGAAAAGAATTCCGCGCCTTTAGACAAAAGAAAACGACGTGATATGGTGCAAGGTCGCTCACACCCTCTGGTACTTCTCGAGAATGGCGCGCGCCGGCTCCTCCCACCCTCGTCCCGCCGCGATCTCCATGATATTACGCCCACCCTCATCCCTGGCATCCATATCGGCACCACCGCCCTGCTCAACCAGGATCCTCAGCACCTTGGCGTCGCCATTCTCAACAGCCTGCATGACGGCGTTCCAGCCGCGGTAGATCTTGTTGACGTCGGCGCCCTTGGAAAGCAGCATCTCAATGATATCCGTGTCGTCGCCGCGGCACCGCCTCACGGCCTTGACGATGGGGAGGTGCTCGCCAGGCGAGTTGATGTCGGCGCCGCCCTCCTCGAGAAGGAACCGCGTGATCTCCTTGTTGTCCTCGCGAATGGCCGTCGTGAGCGGCGAGAAGACGCCGCCGTTGCGGTCCTCGACGCTGACGCCCGCCGCGAGCAGCAGCTTGACGCTCTCGAGCTGGTCGGCGACGACGGCGCGCTCCATGAGGCCCTTGAAGGCGCGCGGGTCCGCGACGGACGGGAGAAGCTTCCTCAGCATGTCCGGGTGGCTGACGGCCATGCAGATGGGCCAGTCTTGGCCGCGGATGCTGGGGTCGGCGCCGTGCGCGATGAGCTCGTCGACGAGCTCGGGACGGTTCTCGGAGATGGCGGTCGTTAGCGGCGTGTGGCCTTCTTCGGAGCGCGCGTTGGGGTCGACGCCTTGGTCGAGGAGCCACTGCAGGGCTTCCATGTTGTTTGTGCGCACGGCCGTCTCGATGATGCCGCTGGGCTCGTCGAGCTTGGCGCCGGCGGCCACGAGCGGTGGGAGGAAGTGCGTGCGGAAGTGAGTGACGCACTTGAAGGCCGGGTACTCGGAGGCCATCAGGTTGGGGTCGGCCTTGTTGGCGAGAAGGAGGGTGAGGATGTCGTGGCGGTTGTCGCGGATGGAGGTGCACAGGGGGGTGTAGATGCCGTCCTTCCTGAGGTTGGGACTCACGCCAGCTGCGAGCAGCACGCGGACCGACTCGATGTTGTTGATGCTGACGGCCAATTCCATGCTTCCGGGGGCCTTCTTGCTGTCGGCTCCGCGGGCGAGAAGAACCTTCAGGCACTCCGGCTGGTATGACGCCGGCCACAGCATGTGCTTGGGACCAGGAAGGTTGGGGTTCGCGCCATGGTCAAGGAGAGCCGTGACAAGATCGGCGCGGGCGGAGAGGATGGCCTCAAAAAGGGCAGTCTTGCCCTCGCGGTTCTTCTCGTTGGGGTCTGAGCCGTAGTCGAGCATGAGGTCGACGAGCCTCTTGGGAGTGTTCTTGCTCATGGAAATGATGAGCACCGTGTTGCCGTTGGCCATGATGTGGTTGGGATCACCACCATATGTCAAGAGAAGCTGAACGAATTCGTACTTGTGGTCGACAACTGCAGTGGCGAGGGGCGACTCGAGTCCCGGCCCGGCCGAGAGATTCGCATCGGCACCATACTTGAGCAGAGTCCTGGCAATCTCCATGGCTGATACTTCAACAGCAGCGAAAAGGGGCGTCACGCCATCCTTGTCGGCCGTGTTGGGGTCAGCTCCAAAGAGAAGCAGAAGCCTCACGCTCTCAGCGTCAAGAGCGAGAACGGCGTCAACGAGAATGTGAACCTCAGGGCCGGTCTCGGGGGAGATGCCGCGATCGAGCAGCTGCTCCACGAGCTTATGGTTCTTGGCGTGGACAGCAGCCGCCAATGCTGACTTGAGAGATGTGGTTGAGTTCGTGCTGTGTCGGGGAGTCCATCGTGGCATGTTCATAGGGTCGGCCTTGAGGCGGACGACCTTTGTTGGTGATGTGTTTCCGGTCTCGATGCTGCGGACATCGTACAGGGCATCTTCGTTGGATGCCACGGTGAGGGCCATGCCGCTGTCGTGGTGTTCACGGCCGTGTCCGATCTGGAGACGGCGTTCCGAGATGCGGCTGGGAGGGGCCTCATAGTGCCCGTGGTCAGAGATAGTCACGTCATCACGGCCGATTCTGCTGGAGTAGGCTGGCCTGCTTGGCAGATCAAACTGACCAACCTCGGAGATGGTGAGGTCGTCCTGCGTGAGGTGTCTGCGGTCGATACCCCTGGCATCCGTCGTACGCGGGATGCCGTAGGCAGCTACGCCAAGGTCTGAGGTGCTCTTTTGGCTCCTGTTGGAGATTGAAGCACGACGACGGGCTTCCGGCGTGATGGCCCTGCTGCTCTCCGACAGGACAAAGTCTGAAGCAGACATCTTCTCAAACGGAGAGGGCGCACGCAAATGAGGCGCGGCTGAAAGAGCGGGCAGAGCAGGCAGAGCAGGCAGCGGTGGTGGCGGCGCAGGAAGAGCTCTGAGAGAGTGGTTCACGGACTGGGCTTCGAACGACTTGGCCTTGGAGATTCTGACCGTGCCGGCGCCGCTCTTGTTCTTCATACGGTCCAGCGCCTCGGCGAGGCTGGCGTAGCCGGTGCCGACGGACTCGTCCGTCTTGTCGCTGCCGAGGGACCACTGGAAGACCAGGGCGCTCATCCTCAGAGCATCACGGATCTTGCGCAGCGACTCTCTCATCTTGCTAATCTCTTTATCGGCGAACATCATGCGCCAGCCGCGCTGGATCTTGCCGAGACCGCCCTTCTTCTCGTACTCGAGGAACTCAAACATCATGTGGTCCAATACTTGGAAATCATTGTTTGTCTGGCGGAATTTGGAGTCGAGCTCCTGGATCATGTCGGAGGGGAACTCTTGGTGGGTTCGGCTGGCCTCGGCCAGGCCGGCCTCGATGGACCACAGGTGACGGCACACATCGAGGAAGCTTTCGGCGAGCTCGCGGAAGCCATGTGGCTGATGCTTGACGGTAGTGAGGAATTCGAGCATGCGAACCGAGATGTTGTTGCCGAGAAGGGTAGACCTTGTGCAGAGGTCGAGGACTGAGTCCTTGGGCTTGGAAGCCCGAGACTGAACAGCCGTCATGGTAGCCATGGACAGTCAAGTGTGTGACAAGGGGGGGGTATCGTAAGGTGGTGAGATACGGCGGAGGAACGGTACGGTTCCTTGGGCCGAGAAAAAGAAAAGAACGAGAGCGTTGGAAATGGGCGACCCTGGTAGTACACGCGGGGACGAGCAGCCTCCTCTCTGTTTATCATTGCCTTGCGTTGTAACCAGCTCGCCAAGCGGACCCGGGGGCCTTGCCTTGACATGACTTGAATTCGTACCCAGGAGTGGTTACATCAATACGAATCCTAATCATGCCTCAGCCAAGGTCGATGACGAGCTAGACGGATCGAGAGGTAACCTGGCCCTCTTCACGCGCGAACCTAGACTCTCGCTCGCCATCTCGCTCCAGGATCGCCCAGCTAGCTATCAAGCCTAACGAGATACTCCCGACCAACAGGATAACATCCACGGCGACAAGGGGGAAGACATGATTCCCTCGTGGCTAGCGCCAGGCACAGACGTTGGAGGAGGGCTAACCATCTAGTCGTATAGACTAGGCGTTCGAAAAGGATTAGACCCTGCTGACGTCCAACGCTAGATGTCCGCTTTGACGCTCTCATACTCACATACCTGGCCTGATAAGAGCCGCTAAGGGAGTCAGTCGTCGCAACTATTCGCGTTTTCTTTCAGCGGTCGGACGACGGGGGGGGGGGAATATCGACCGAACTGGCGGGATTTGGTCCACGGACATTGAGGTCGCGAGTAGGGAGTCCACATGGTAAGACCACGGCTGAAAGGTGTCATTCGTGTCTTCGATCCGATGATTTTTCTTCTTTCGTGGAGAAAGACTGCCTGCCCGTGGAGAAAAAAGGTACTTGGAATGTGACCGATCTGAAGTGTGACAGATGATGATTAATTCCTGACTACGTCCTCCGCCCACTTCGGGCTCGCTACCCCCCCCCCCCCCCCCCCCCCCCCCCCCCCCCCCCCCCCCCCCACATCACGGGATCAAGAGGTCGATCTTCGAGAGGTCCGTGGACGTAGATGTACAGATCACGTCCGAGTTAAATCGGGCTGTTGGTGGCCCTGTTGGCGGAAGCAGACAAGGCAGGATCAAGGCATCGCCCCCTGTTCATGCAGATTGCGAAGGATTGGTCTTCGCTTACCTTACCTTAGGCAGATGTATGTACCCCAGGATCAGATGCGCAAGCAGGGGCTGCTGCAGGGTTGACGGGACAGATGAACGGAGTCTTCGCATCGATGTGCCCCGCCGATGGACCATCGAAGAGGGGTAGATATGTTTGCTTGTGACCTGGCTTTCGTTGGTGCTGAAGACGCTGATTTGGTCTAGCCAAGGCGACCCTCATCTCGTTCGGGATCTCCGTAGCTCCTGTTTGCAAGGTTTCTTCGCTCGACCCGGCCGGCCAGTCTGCTGTTCACACACACACAAGTGCCTTGTCTGTCTGTCTGCCACTGTCGTGACTGGTGGTTGGGACGACAAGGAGGACACCCAACTTGAAATCTTGCCGCGGCGGCATCCACTCCCCGGGAGCTAGACTGACTCGCCCACGGCGCGGTGCGACCAACCGCGTTGGTGGTGGGTAATAAGGCACCGAGATTGAGATTGCGCGTATGCGAAGCTGAGGAGCTGAACAAAGCCCAGCAACTGGAGCCAAGTCCGACACGAAGGAAACGTCGGTGGTGGCCATTGGGTCTGGGCCATCCGGACGGGGCACCGGCAACACGAATCCAGGCACCAGGGCCCCAGGGCTTTCTCGAGCCTGGAAGCTTGAGAGCCGTTTCTCTTCGTTGACATGCCCGAGGCGTTTGATTCGACAGAGTACTTGAGTCCGGACACGGAGGTAATTCTTTACGTGGCGCGACTGATCGCCCACTTCGGTCACATTCTGGCTTGTGCAGGTCAGCCACGCGATGGGAGTATCGGACTCGACCGACCCAGGAGAGCCCCAGATCTCGCGAGAGTTTCGAGTCGATGGCATTTGCTGTGAACCACAATTGCCGAAGGGCGAACGCAGCTCTGGAAGCGGGCGGGTCCATTCTGTCTCGTAACACATACGGGGGTTCAGGGTTTCAATGTTTGTTCGGAGTCCACAGCTTGTTCAGTACCGGCATGCTGACCCGATCTGCGGGTGTCTGGTCAAAGTCCAGCCAAGTCGTCAAGCGCGAAAGATGTATGTAGCAAGCCAATATTGGCACCGATTACGGATTCAGAACGTGTGGCACACACTGCGTGTTTTCCAAGTAGAGTTTCGTTCGCTCTTTCGATACCTCGAGTTGTCTTCAACCTCACGAATACCCCGGCTAGGTTTTTACTCCCGAACGACATGTCGCGTATCGACTTGATCAACCTCATTATGTAGAGAGAAAAAAAGGAACAAACTAATCATTCCAAACCGATCTACAGCACCTTCGCGTGCCAGCTCCCCATGAGGCCTGCTCAGAAGAACGGGCCGAGCACAGCGGGAATGCATCGCCCCTGACTCATGACCCCAACTGTCAAGCACGGCAACTTGTGCAATCCGGTCTAGCTGACAGCGAACGGAGGGGCGGGGCTTGAGGTGTGTGTACCGGTATCTGACCGCGAGACGCCATGTAACCTCGAAGCGTTCGCTCGCTTCAACTTCCTTGATGTGAAGGCGATATGTAAGCGAACCTCGGTGTTGTTGTTGCACGTTCGGCAATGCCCTTGTCGAAGATAGCCATGGCAGGCAATGTGAGAAGTGCCCAGCCGGCAAACAAAATACCATTACGTCGATCTTTTTTTTTTGTTTTTGTTTTCGGGTCCATCATGGGATAGTGGTCATGGACTCGGCACCTACTCGGGTGGCCTCCTCATTCAACGCTTCAATCTCGGCGCTCACAAATGGAATGCCCGTCTTCTCTCGCTCTTCCTGCGTTAGCTGTTCGATCTCGCCGGGGAAATAGATCCTCTCAACCCCAGCCGCCTTGTCCGATCCAACGACGCGATCGTAGAGATACTGCATGCGCGCACGGAAGTCTTCGAGGCTCATAAACAGGTCAGGCTTGATAGCCATGAGAAAGTGTCCGACATCTGCCGGCTTTGACGGATCATAAGGGTTCGTGACACCGCCCGCAAACGCAGACCCTGACAGGGCGCCGGAGAATACATCCATCATAATCGACAGCGCAGACCCCTTCGGTCCTCCCATCGGCAGCATGACGCCGCCCAGAGCCGCCTCAGGGTCATCCGTCGGCCTGCCCTCTGCGTCAAGCGCCCAGCCGAGCGGGATCTTCTCGCCCCTGCGCTTCGCCTTGTAGATCTTGCCCCTGGCCGCCACCGACGGCGCCATGTCGAGGATAAAAGGCCTGTCGCCGCCGGGCGCGCCGCACGCAATAGGGGACACGCCCATGAGCTTGCTCTTGCCGCCCCAGACGGGCAGCGCGGGGCTCGAGTTGGTGAAGACGAGGCTCATCATGTCGGCGTCGAGAGCCTGCTGGACGACCCAGGCGCTCATGCCGAAGTGGTTCGAGTGCGCGACGCTCGCCATGCCGATGCCGTAGACGCGCGCCGACTCGATTGCGGCCGCCATGCCGGCGTGGGCCGCGACGAAGCCGAAGCCGTTCTGGCCGTCGACGTGGGCGACGACGGGCGTCACTTGACGGAGCTGGGGTTGCGCCGCTGGGTTGAGCACGCCTTGCCGAATACGCTCCATGTACGATGGGATGCGGTTGATGCTTGTGGCCCCGCGTTAGTGAGTTTGTTCGTTGCATGAGCCAAGAACATAATGTGTCAAAGGGATTGCGCGTACCCGTGGGTATCGACGCCTCGCAAATCTGCGGCGACGAGATACTTGGCGACGATGGCGGCATTTTCCGCGGGCACTCCATTCCCGCGCAGAATGGCTTCGACAAAGTGCGTTGCTTCCTTTGCTTCGACGTAGATCTTGGTGGATTCAGGGGTTTCTCCTTGGCCTGTCATGATGCCTTGCTGATCCGTCAGGGCCGGCCCTTGCTTGCCGAATTGGGCAATCGACCGTGTTTATGTGGTGAACCTGGAGCTTAACCTGTCTGTGCGGGTATCGCTTCGCTTCTGGGGAGTGTTTGTGGGTGAGACAAGTTTGTGATGGGCTGTCAGTGAGGTGCAGCAAGTTGAAGCCCAAGGTGGATATTGGGTGAATATGTAAGAAAAGGAAGATCACGAAGATGTTTGTCATGAAGAGTGAGATGGATGGATGGTGATAGTAACAGTTCGGAAAGATACCGTACCGTGCGGGGTGTGAGAAACAAATGCGGACACTTGCCGTTGACTCAGGTCTGATCGACGGAGTTTTCCCGTTGTATCTGTGTTTTTCGGAGAGTTCCCGCCATCTCTCTCTCTCCCTTGGGATGCTCCCCAACTCCACGACCTGCGGATCATGGCCGGCACAGACAATCCACGACGGGTTGCTAAGGACTCACGGCGCAGTGCTCGGCTCCGCCTTGCTTGCGAGAGATGTCAACGCCGGAAGATACGCGTAAGCGATACCCCGTCCCCCAGGCTTTGCCCTTCTCTCGGTGTCCTCACCGAGGAGACCCCAATGACCTTCAAACCGACACAACGCCATGTCTAATGAGGCAATGCATCAGTCAGCTTTATTGAGTTATCTCTGCTGATCCTCGATTGTAGTGCGATGGACAATCTCCCAGCTGCGGAGGCTGCCAACGAGCCTCCGTTGAATGCATCATGGGAGATAGCACTCGTATGAGTGACTACTCTCGAGCGTAGGGTTCCCGGTTCCTTGGGCTTGAGTATTTCTTGACGAGGATATATAGCCAAATCTCAAAGCTGAAAGGCCGCATCGCATGGTTGGAAAGCATCATTAAAGATCGATGCCCGGACGTGGATCTGTCACAAGAAGCGTCGGGGGAACCCAACTTCGATGGCGATGAATGCTTGGAAGATACAACGCATGTCGAGATATCACCAACATCTGTCCTCGCAGCAGAGTCGAATATACAGAGATCAAGTATCCCGAGTCGAGGCCCCGTTGAGCCTCCTAACCAGTCAACTGGTCTGCTGTCACACGAGATCGGACTCGTCTCATTGAATAGCTCACAAGACCCGCGATACATCGGCCCCTCCAGCGGCCACTTTCTGGCCAGACTCATGCTGGCACCAAGTCGACGAGGAGCATCTCGCTTGGACGCCGGCAGGCTCTCGCCGCCGCAAAGCTCCGCGTTCCCAACCGCGCTGGTAGAGTCGTTGCAAGGTCCGCTACCCCTGCCGTCTATCGAACAGGCCGTGATCCTATCGAATGCCTATTTCGAGACGCTGCACCCTCAGTACCCCATCTTGCACCAGCCTTCTTTCATGGCCAATCTCTCAACATCCTACGAGAACCCGGCGTCGGTTCGGGGGTCCTCGTCATTCCACATCTTCATGGTGTTGGCCCTCGGCGCCACGATTGTATCGCAGCAACACAAAGTCAGGCTCCCGTCCGAATCATACTGCCTTTCCGCCCTCGAGCATTTTGACCGTTTGAACATTGACAATTCTCTGCAAGGGCTGCAATCTCTGCTGCTATTGCTCATTTTCACCCTTCACTGTCCCAACATGCGGCTCAACGTCTGGTATCTGAACTATCAGTGCATTGCAGCTGTGTTGGATCTCGGTCTGCAGCGCAATATCACGACCAGCTCGGGCATTACAGAGCTGCAGCAGCATTTGAGGACTCGTATCTTCTGGGTCGTAATGATGCTGGATCGGCAGATTGGAACCATGATGGGAAGGCCCATCGGCTTGCGAGACGAAGCTTGCGATCTCCGAGTAAGTACAACAGCCGACAGACGGGCGAATTCGTTTCTCTGCAAACTTTTAACCGCTTCGTAGCTGCCAGATGTCGTTGACGATAACTTACTTCCCTTTCCCGGCGGGCAATGTTCTCCCAGCATGCCCATCCACTCCTCACCAACGGCCCTCTCGTTTTCAATCCATCTCTTCAAACTCACAAAACTCAATTCCGAGATCAAATACGTCGCGAACAGCGTCGTCCGCGACGCCCCGCGCTACGCCTATCCTGCCGTCGTAGACATCAACGACTGGCATCGCAGCATGGTACAGCAGCTCGACCAATGGTCGATGGACATCCCAAGCCCTGAGCGTTCTTCGAGAAACGATTCCCAGGCGTTCATGTCTTCAGTCTGTCGTTTGCGGTATTTGAACCTCAAAATGGTCCTCCTTCGACCGAGCCCCGCCATCCCGAATCCCTCGTCACAGTCACTGGTCCTCTGTCATGATGTCGCACTGGAGAGTCTCAGCCTCTACAGCCAGATGTACAAGGAGAACCAACTCGTTCACAGCTGGCAATCCTTCTACTCTGTTGTTCTCGGCACGATCACGTTCCTGTACTGTGTCAAAGCTGAGCCCGAGCTCACAAAGACGTGGGCCGCGAGGCCAGATGCCCTGCTCATTGAGCTGGGCCAGGGCCTCAATGTCCTCAGCGCTACGGGCGAGCACTGGTCTGGCGCGAAGCGATGTCGGGATATCCTCGAGGAACTGGGACGGGGCCTTTTGATATCACTTAGGAGTCGAGAGCCGGGCTTGGAGGGGCAGACCTTAGTGAGAAGGGCTGATGGTGGCCTGGCTGGGGTGTCTGTCGATTTGCCGACGTCGACCGGGATACCGTCGGAATCATTGGCCTCTGGTGCTGATGGCATGGCGTCGTTCTCGGCGGTTGATGCGGCTGGACTTCTGGGTTTTGCTGATCTTGGGAGTAGCTCTTTCGACATGTTTGGGTCGGAAGGGATGTTCGGGGATGATAGCTTCTTGGGCGACTCAAGCGACTTGGATGCTGCTATGCGGAGTTTGTTCGATGACTTCATTCCTACGTATTCAGCAGCTCCGATGTGATAGGACAAGTTGAGTCTGGAGTATTATGCATGAATCTATGATTAATATCTAGCCTGGACTCGAGTTTACGCTCAGCAGCCAATGTTCTTCAGCGCCGCATATGCCATCATCTCCCCCAAACGCTCCTCTTCTGTGGAGTTGCCAATCTCGAAATCGAACCTCACGACATCCTCCTTGTATGGCCACAGATATGTGCTCGTGACCCTAGCGTTCGTCAGCATCAGTTCATCCATCACGTCTTCGTGTCAATCGACGACATGTGAGGGGTTCAAGCGTCATGGGATTTCGACATACTTCTCATGCTCCTTGCTTGCCTGATACTCCGCCAATGCCGCTGGCCCGGGATGGTAGCTGACAAGCGCAATCTCGAAACCCTTGCTCTTCTCGATGGGGTCTGTGAGCGAGGGGCTGCCGACGTGGAGGTTCTGGTCCTTGACGCAGGAGAGGAAACGAAGCTGTCTCAGCTCGTGCATGAAGGCCTCCTTGTGCTCCTTGGAGACCTCTGGCTTGAACTTGAAAAGAACTCAAGGTTGGTCAGCACAGGTGTTGAAATGAGACGAATGCAAGTTTGATTTACCGATGTGGATGATGGTCATGGTGGCTGCTGGAAATCACGCTGGATTGAATGATGTCTGGGTGAGGAGTCGATATCTCTCGTGTTGTCAGGCTACCTATTCATATGTTACAGGGCAGGAGACGCTGTGGATCTCTTTTAGGGTGCTCAATGTTGGCTCCACGGGGGTGCCGCATCTGCGGAAAAGCCCGCAATCTGCTGTTAACAGGCTGGAGAGAATTTGCGGCTAACCTGGCCCTAGCAAGCGCATCACCAGTCATAGCATCAATTAACTACCGGGCCACAAGGTGGCGGGATCAGTTCTGGATTATCCGTCACAATACGTGGTGTTTACATGAATCATTTTATTTTGCACGCGGAGGAGACCGAGCCTGGTCTTTGAGACGGAGTTGTGCCGGAGGCCCAACTGGTTTGGTGAAGCAACAATCGGAGCTTCCTGTTGGTGACGGAATTGTCCGCATCACCATCTTCATCAGCTACCTTACTTGCTACAAAGACAAGCACCATATTCACGTGTAAAAGCTTCATATCAGCGTTTTCATACAATTTTGAGCCCTTTTCACGACAAAAATCTGGTTCGCACAATCATGCTCGATCTCACAGAGAAAGTCGCCCTCATCATCGGCCTCGGGCAATCCGGAGACGACGGCTGGGGCATCGGCGCCGCGACCGCCGTGC
This sequence comes from Verticillium nubilum, assembly GCA_002851675.1. NCBI lineage: Eukaryota > Fungi > Ascomycota > Sordariomycetes > Glomerellales > Plectosphaerellaceae > Verticillium > Verticillium nubilum. The sequence continues at coordinate 15,650 of NMXI01000091.1, forward strand.
TCTTCGCCCGCCAAGGCGCCATCATCTTCGGCGGTAACCGGTCCCTGCCGTCCACGACCAAGACCAAGACAACCATCGAGTCCGAAGGCGGGATCTGCGACGTCGTCGCCACGAACGCCACTGACTCGTCGTCCGTCAAGGCCCTTGTCGACGCCTGCCTTGCGAAACACGGCCGCATAGACATCCTGGTTGCCAATGTTGGGGGGTCGCAGCCTGGATGCCCTGCTACGATGGCAGAGGACGTATGGGACTCACAGGTGGATCTCAACCTCAAAAGCGTGTATCTGGCGTGTCATCATGTGCTCCCCGTCATGGAGAGGCAGGGGTCGGGAGCCGTTGTCTGTGTATCGAGTATCGCCGGGCTGAGATATATCGGTAAACCGCAGGTGGCCTACAACACGACCAAGGCGGCGGTGATGCAATTTGTAAAGGCGACGGCAGTTCTGTATGCAGACAAGGGAGTTCGGCTGAACACCGTGGTGCCGGGACTGATGGACACGCCATACACCAAGAATCTCGCCCAGAGGTTTGCAGCATCCGGCAGTAACGATCAGTCAGGGGGGAGCACCGAAGAAGAGAGGTATCAAGCTTTCAGGAGCATGCGAGAGGGTCAAGTCCCGATGAAGAAGATGGGTGACGCTTGGGACGTGGCCAATGCCGCACTTTTCCTCGTGGCGGATGAGTCGAGATACATCACGGGACAGAAGATTGTGGTCGATGGAGGCATCACGAGCTCAACAGGGCGGGCGTAGCTAAGGTGTCAGTATGAACTGAGAAATTGAATTGCTATTCATTAAACGCTGCTGGACAATTTATACGCTTTCCTGAACATCCTTCGATCGCCACTTTCCCAAATCCTTCATAATCATCTTCGCTTTCCTCTCGTGCTGATAGACATCCTCGTCCTTGCCAGGCCACATGACCTCCTTGCGCTTCAACCCAATGATGACCCGGACCATGATACACAGATAGACAATGACCAGAACAACGCTGAAAATGGTCCCCACCCACTCGATAGCAGACGACTGGAACGAATCTCCCAGCATCAGAGTCGCAATAACAAGCCCAGTGACCGGGAAAGCAAACGAAAACCAGCCAAGTCCAAACGTGGGCTCGTTCCACGAGAGAATCATGCCCACAACGGCAATACAAAGGAACCAGAAAGCAAGACACCAGACGAAAATCGCCGCGCAAACTGCCAGGACGTGCAGCACCTGGGACGTAATGGCCTGACCCTCCGCCGAGCTGAAAGAATCCGTGCCAAAGTAGTTGATGTACGAATCAGGAAACGCGTCCGCCAAGCCCAGCAAGCCGATTGCCGTGAAAGCCGGCGGGCCGACGGCGATGAACATGGAGGGCCGCGTCTTGGGGCTTGGGAAGCCCCACTGGATCATGCGCCGGTGGTAGTTTGCGTTCATGAAGAGAGAGATGAGGAATCCGAGGCCCTGGGCTGTCAGACCGCCCACGAGCATGGGAGTTGCTTGGTCTGGAGAAAGGTGCGGGGCGCCGGTTGCGGCAATGTTGCCGCACATGAGGAAAGGGAAGATGTGCATGTCCCAGGATGGTGACATGTCCTCAATGCGCAGCTCGGGGAGGGTGTAGAGCAGGGCGTAGTGTAATAAGGCGCTGAGGAAAGTGCAGACGAAGTAGATCCAGAAGAGGACGTTGTACACAACGATTAGCCAAGGGCCTGTGTTGGGAATGCCCCAGTGGGCGATGCCGGGGATGATGTTGGACAGGGACAGCCAGACACCTGCCACGTAGAGGCCTTCAGTGGGATGGATGATGGATGCTCGGAAGGTGTGACGCCAACGGATGAATCGATACGTGATGCATCCCGTGACGAAGAGGAATGTGACGAGTCCAAAGATGTAAATCGTAATGGCAATGGCGTCTAGGCCGGGGAATGTGTGAGGCTGAATTTCGGATGATAGCATGAGGCTGATGCTGGTGGTCGTCATTGGCACGGAATACCAGGCCTGTCTAATTGTTAGCATTGGATTAATATCGTACTCGAGATGTAATACCCAAGTGAAGTGTTCCAGTCGGTCTCTCAGGCGGATGGGAGCCTTTTCCAGGGCTTTTAGGACGTCCCCATCCTCCAAGATGTTGTCTGGCAGACGTTCGTTGTCTGGCAGACGTTCGGTGTCTGTGGTAGTCACAGTGCGACTTGTGTCTTGTCGCACAGGAGGCATCGTGATTTGGTGTTGATGTATGACTGTGCCTTTCTTCTTCTCTGGCTACCTGGTCGGATTGATATTCGCAGGCGTGTGCTAGGCGTAACGCTTCTGTTGTTCAGCTTGTCGTCTATCTGACGGATTTTCTGCACTCGACCGGGTTATCATGGTGCCTATTATATTCTCAACTGCCATCAAAGAGACGAAGCTGTGACGAACATGACATCAGGGTCTTGAAAATGAAGTCTGGGGCGAGCCGGACCTGCACCTCCTAGAAGTGCCCACGCATTGCGACGAGCACCCAACAGAGCAGTACTGCTGATTGGAGAGGTGAATCGATCGCAGCCTTAAAATTGGGTATTATGGGCCACAAGGGGCAAGCAAGCTACTTGGCTCCGTCTTCTGAACATGCGTCTGCCGGACATACGTCCGGGCGGCGGAGCATACAATCCGCGCCAAAGCCACGATTTGAACAAAGATGAAATGGATCAAATGCATGATGGAGATTTTCTCTCTTCGTCCTCGTAAGGCGACGTTTGATCTTCAGGAACACAAGCTCCATCGAGAGCTGGGCTGGACCTATTCACGGCTCAGGAACGGAGGTATGTCCAGGGTCTCTACTTTTCTGTCGAATAAACAGACGATTCACGTCCTCCGATCGACAGATGCGCGCTGGCGTATGTTCGTTGCCTGACAGCGCCTGAGTGCTGGGAGTTTTACGTCTCAAGGGTCGACCTTTGCAATGAAACGAAAGATTGGGCTTGCAAGTGGTCCTTTCTCATGCAACTCCCTCTCGAAGGACTTCCTCTCGCGGTGACTGCAAGTTTGCTTCCTCAGTCACATGCTTGATGTATGGATCATGCAGAATTGTGAGCAGAATTGTGAAATGCTTGCATTCCCGATAACAAGTTCCAAATACCTATGTACAGTAAATCCAATCAAACACCCCCTCAGAAGACCTGCGAGTTGTCACCGCAAGAAAACGCTCCCCGCACACTGCTACTATCACTGTTGAAAATATCCACCAGCTGCGTGATAGACGACCACAGACCACCAGCATTCATAAACAGCGACTGCACGATAAGCAGACAGTTGAAGACAGTCAGCGCCCCCTTCTTCCAGTTCTCAAAGTACTGTCCCCGGTTCAGATGCAGCCAAAAGATAGCGCTAAGGCCAAACGTGAACCACGCAATCGTCGTCGCGGACGAGATGGACAAGATGGAATCAAAAATGGGAATGGCGTTGGAGATAACCCAGACGATGACCCAGTACAGCGTGACGCACGCGAACCACGTGCCCCACGACTTGACGCTGCGGTCGGTGACCTGGTGCGTGGACTTCATGGCGCGCATGGCGACGACGTACATGTACTTTATGCCCGTGTGGCCGAAGGCCATGGCTGTGGCGAAGACGGCGGGCAGGACGACGCCGTAGGCGATCTTGGCGGGCGTGATGGGGGCTGAGCCCAGGGCGGGCGAGGTCGTGTAGTCCCCTGCGAGGCAGTAGATTGCTATGGCGATGACGGTGTAGATTGTTATGGAGAAGATCTCGAGACAGGCTAGGGCGACGGGGAAGTCGCGGCTCGGATTGCGCATCTCGGCCATGTAGCCGACCTTGTTCGTGTTAGTGGTTTTTTTTTTGACAATTTTGAGAGGGGGCCTTACCCATGAGATGTTACCGGCGTAGGCGTAGCAGATCTTGAGGCAGGCGTTGAGGCCCTCGCGGAATGTGGGCTTGCCGATGACCGCGATCTCCTTGTCCCATCCTGGGGGCGCTGCAGACGGCTTCGATACGCCGAGACTGATGATGACGATGAACGCGGCTGCCAGAATACTGATTGTCGAGGGAATACCACTCTGAGACACGAACTTGACGGTCCTGGGCAGACACAAGATCCAACAGGCAATTACGGCGATAGTGATGAATATGGTGGTGCAGAAGGCATGGCCACTAAGCGTGTTGAAAGACACGGACAGGGTAACAGCGGCAGACGCACAAGTCATCATGACCTTGATCAGGAGACCCAATCCGGCAACGACTTCCAGGGGCTTGCCGCCGATGATGCGGCACATGTCGACAATGTTGACGACATGGGGGTAGCGGCGGTAGAACTGCAGCAGGATGTAGGCAGTGTAGGCAGAGATGGAACCGAGACCGATGATGGCGATGACGCCGGGGACGACACCGAGAACCTTGAGACAGCCGGGGAGAGACAGGATACCGAGGCCGACCTGGTTGGTGATGAGGACGAAGACGGTGTCCCAGCGGCCGAGGGTGCGGTAGTTCTCGCCGCCCTGGTTGAAGATGTTGGTCGGGGGCTCATCATCACCGGCGGGCTTCAGCTCCGTGGCGACCTCGGCAGCGTCATTTTCAGCCTTGTTGCTGCCGGTTGCGGGGGCGTCGGCCTGGTGAATGGAAAGCTGACGCTGCTCCTGCGGGACCGACGTGTCATCTACCGGGGCAGCCATGGTGTTTTGGTGTCTTGGGTGAGTGGCCTTGGCGTCCTCTTGCGCGTCCTGGGTGAACCGAGCTCGTGTTCGAAGTGTTACACACGGTCGTCAGACGAGAGAGAACGTAAGATGAAAAGGTTTCAGACAGAGCTGGAAGGAGCAGTCAGCAGGCAGAGGGCAGGCCAAAGGTGAGAGGGGAAGACGCCGCGTGCTGAGAGTGAGCGACCAGCCTGGGTTGGATGAAAATTTCGCAGGTGGTTCTCGGTGGAATATTTGTAGGCTGGGGGGCGTCAAGGTGGAAACTCTGATAAGTCTAACTGACTTTCCGCCGCCGATTTGATACCGGCGCCCCGTTTTCTCTGGAGAGGGAGGGGGGGAAGAGGTATTTCCAGCATACGTTTGACTCCTCCCCCATGGAGTAAAAGTCCCCAGGTCGCCAGGCCCCCCGTGGGCAACAGGATGTTGGGATGCATCATGGGTTTGGGGTAAGGGTCCCGGACAAGCTCAGGAACGTGCCCTCTGACGTTGGTTTCTCCCGGACCCGACGAATGGAAAGCATCTCATAACATAAAATTCAAGTCATTCATGGGATTTTCGTAGCCGGGGCATTCTCGTTCCATGCCATGCGGAGGGTCGTGTCTTGTCGTTTGACCTTTGTAGTAGTTGGAGACATTGCTGGCAGCCCGGCCCCATCGGCGGTGGGCCGCGCTATGAGCCGCGTTACGTTATGAGGATCCACGGACGTCGCCCGATCACAGTTTATGTGGTAAGTCGGTGGAGATTTTGGAGTAACAGGTCACATTTGCGTCGGGAAGATCGAGGAAATTCATGATAATGTTTTCTGTTTTGAGGAGGTTGAGAGGGAAGCAGAAGAGGCCAAGGCAAGGGTGTCGAAGGGCTTGGTGACAAAGGCTTGCACCCAGAGATGGACATATCAATAGTCTCGGCAATGCAACGGAAACCGGCCGGTACGGCAACGGCCAAGATCTCCGAAAAGCTTTTACGGCGGCCCGGTGCGCTAGAGGAGAGCCCTGGAACTTGTGCAGCCTTCTGAGGCGGCGAAAGCACATGATGCCCCCTTGACCCCCTTGCAAGCTGCGACTACAGGCCCCAACGCCTTCTGGAATGAATCGCCATCTTCCGTCACATCCGTTTCTCGATCCACCATACCAGCCAATCTGATGCTCTGTCGAAATATGAAGATTCGGGATTTCGAGGACGGCGGTGAATGAGGAGACTCTTCAACAGCCGAGTTCGCCGGGTTCATCCTGGGACATCTCTTGGGTGCATGCTGCCAGCCTCAGGAACAGCGCAATTGAGTTATGGCTAATCAGCCTTGGCGGCTATTCATCAGTCGCAGGAGTCGTTGCTCGCGCGGATGACGGATGTCAAACATCTTTTTTTCTCTTCGCGCTTATAACCCCATCCGATGGCGATTGTCGTCTTCGGATATCTACATGGTCGAGGGAGAAGTTCTCTGACAGATCCTGTTCTTGGTTCCGATAAGCGCCTTGGCGAAGTTGCTCCCGCGGAGAATTTTCAGTCCACTGCCAAGCCTGGCACTGTTGATTCGAGCTTAGGAAACATCGGTCGCCATCTGTCAGCAGTTTCGCTTGAAGACCAAGCCGTCAAAGTCTGGTGGGATGTCATGAAGATGCTTGATGGTCCGTCTTCAACTGGCGGGATTGCCCTCCATCATAATGGCAAAGGAGCACACGGAGCATATTCGAACAAGGTAATCGAGTCTGTCTTAGCACGGTCACATCTCATGTTGAAAACAGCCAAACCCCCACCAGTTAACACGAATAGCTCTTCAGAAGAGGCCTGCCCAAATGAAATACCCGAGACTCATGCCAGCCCTAGCAGCACAACAAGGATCCCCGCGACGGCCACCCCCGCACCAGGCAAAGTCGAGCCCGCAGCCCCAGTCTGCGAAGGAGCCGCTTCACCAGTCGCAAACGCCTCTCCCCACTGCATCCTGCTCGAGAGACTCATCTCCTCCGCCTCGCCAGCAGTCGCACTACAAGGCTGCACCTCGTGCGTCACATTCGCCGTGACAACGCACGAGCTCGTCGTCTCAGACGGCGGGTCCAGCGATGGCAGCAGCCCGTGATACGTCGTCAGCTCCGAGAAGCTGACGGACCCAATGGCCGACGGACAGGTGCCGGTGAACGTTGGAATCGGCGCGTCGGACGCGACGGTGAAGGTGAAGTTGCCCTTGTTGAGGCGCGGGTTGCTGCTGTACTCGACCTCGCCGGGGCGAAAGGCGCACCAGATGCCCATTCTGAAATCGTAGCTGAAGCGGTACTCTCCGGGGTGGAGCTTGCCGATCTCATCGCTGAGGAACGTCGTTTTGGTGTCGAACTTGGTGTCGTTTTTCAGCTGGGCGCTGAAGAAGCCCATGGTCCAGAAGCGTGGGGTTTCTGATGTCGTGTGAGAGACGGTCCATTCGAGGCTCCAGCCGTAGTGGTAGGCGATATTCGGGTTCTGGAGGGAAAGAAGAACGGGCAGGCCGATTTCTGTCTCGGCATAGATACCCCCAGCGCGTGGGAAGACGAGATCGAGCTCAATGGCGTTGGAGGGCAGCTCAGCGGCGACGCGATGATAGGTTAGGCAGAGGCCTAGAAACGCCCACAGGCATTGGAAGGGAGCCAGCATCTTTATGACCGCGCCTATCTGGCTAGGCTAAAGAATGGCTGGCTTCGGGTGGTGGTGATGTTATTGCATGTTGGATGAAAAGTGTCAAGGGGACAGGAGGCATCTTCTTGACGTTCCAAACCCATCCTGAATCCTTCGACGAGAATAAGATGACAGGACCCCACCACATGGAGCCCTCGAAGATTGGCATCTTAGTCAGCACTTCAAGAAGATCGAGTCGACGACGAGGAGAGCAGTTTTGACAATCAGCTCAAGGTTGGTAGAAAGGGTTCCGTCGGCCATCCTACCTGCGGCCGCATTTAATTGATTGCGGACGCAAAGTGACTGTATAGACCTCTTAGGTCCAAGAATCATTCAAAAATAGACACGCCATATCGGTCACAATCCAGTGTCAGTATTTACAGTCCAACAGATCTCATCTTCATTCCATACCTTACCACAGTACACCCCCAGACTCAGCCCTGTCGACCTCCAGGCGGCCCAGCAGCCGTCAAGAAATCAAAGTCGGCACCCTGCTGCGCCTGGTTCACCGACCTCATGTACAACCCTCGATACCCCCTGATCGTCTTCCTCGCCGTCCACGACCCCAGCGTCGCGCCCTCCTTCGCCTCTTCGTGAGCCACAGTCTCTTTCTTCTCCTTCAATCTCCTTTGAATCTCCTCGTCAGAGATGTCAACCTGGATCAGCCGCCCCTCCACATCGCACGTAATGATATCCCCATTCCTCACAATCCCCAGCACAGACTCCGGGTCCGCGGCCTCAGGTGAAATGTGAAGAACAATCGTCCCTCCAGCCGTACCACTCATCCTTCCATCCGAGATCCGCAGCATATCCAACACGCCCTGCGCCGCCAACTTCCTCGGAATAGGAATGAGGCCCGCCTCAGGCATCCCCGGGTTTCCAACCGGTCCGATATTCTGCAGCACAAGCACACTATCGGCCGTAACCTCCAACTCGGGATCGTCAATCCTCCTCGCCAAATCCGCTGAGCCCGCGAAAACAACAGCCGGCCCCGAATGCCGCAGCAGCCGTCTGTCCTTCGACGCACTAGCTTTCATCACCGCACCGCCGGGCGCCACGTTCCCACGCAGCACGACTAGCGACGACGCGGCGTGAAGCGGCTCGCCAAACGCCTGGATGCAGCTTACGAGACTCTCGCGCGGCACGGGCCGGTACGGCGCCGCGTCAAGCTCCTCGCCCAGAGTCCTGCCCGTGACGGTCAAGGCGCCGAGGCGCATTAGGGGACGCAGCTCGTGCAGCAGGGCGACCATGCCGCCTGCGTCGTGGAAGTCGGTCATGTACTTGTCGCCGCTTGGCTTGAGGTCGACGAGCAGAGGCGTCGTGCGGCCGATCTCGTCGATTGTGTCGAGGGTGATGGTGCCTGCGACGTCCGGGTGGCGGTTCACGATGGCCATGAGGTGGACGACGGCGTTCGTGGAGCCGCCGATGGCTTGCAGGACGGTTATGGCGTTGAGGAAGGAGTCGCGCGTGAGAACGCTCTGCGGGCGGAGATTCTGCTTGAAGGCGCGGACGGCGTTGGCGCCCGTCTCTTCGGCGATGCGGAGGCGGGCTGAGGAGACGGCGGGGGCCGAGGCACCTTTGAAGGGCATCATGCCTAGGGCTACGAGGATGCAGGCCATTGTGCTGGCTGTGCCCATGACGCCGCATGTTCCGGCCTGGGCATGTCAGTTTGGGCCATCAGGGAGGGCTTTGTGCTTTTGAAGGCTTACTGTTGGTGCGAGCTCGTCGTTGATGGCGGATATGTCCTCAATGTCGATGGTGCCGGCTCTGAAGCTCGCCCAGTTGTTGCGGCAGTCCGTGCAAGCGCCTATCCTAACGCCCTTGTGACTTCCCGGCATCATGGGACCCGTGACGAGGTGCAGGATAGGCTTGTTGGCGGAGATGCCGCCCATGAGTTGCGCCGGTGTCGTCTTGTCGCAGCCTACTTCATCAGCGAGGGTCGTAAAAAGGGGTCAGTCAAGCATTCTCACCTCCAATCAACACGACAGCATCACATGGCTGAGCAGCAATCATCTCCTCGGTATCCATGCTCATGAGATTTCGCAGATACATCGAAGTCGGACTGGAGAACGACTCATGCAAGCTGATGGTCGGAAAGTCCACAGCCAACCCGCCGTTCAGCTGCACACCGCGCTTAACAGCCTCGATGAGCTGCGGAATGTTGGCGTGACAGGGGTTGAAGCTGGAGTACGTGTTCACGATGCCGATGATGGGGCGGGAGAGGGCGTCATCGCTGTAACCGAGAGCCTTGATAAAGACCTTGCGGAGAAACAATGAGAAGTGAGCGTCTCCGTATGATGTGAGGTCCTGCCGGAGACCACCTTGGGTGGTGGAAATGGGTGTTGAGATATCATAGTCGACGAGGGGGTTGGCAGGGCCTGAGGCTGGTTCTGGTTGATCTGACATTATGAGATTTCGTGGCACTTCTGAAAGAGGAAGATGTGACGGTCGTTGATATTGACATGATGAAGCGCGCGGCTGCTGTGTGAAATACGTCCCGTTGGATTGGTTGAGGTCCTGTAGGGTGGTTTTCCGATGCGGGGACGGGAATGTCGTGATCGGCGGCAATGACTGAGAACGACGGAGAATTCCCGCTTGGCATCTAAGAGACGGATTAGTCCGTCTACCAAATAACCTCGAAATTTCCCACATCGGACTACAGAAACTATTCCCCTCCAGAACCTGCCTGGGCTGAGGGACCTTATATTCATCCCTACGGTTCAGCTAATCGCGCAATTAATCCTCTTATATAACGTGCTGCACTTCGGTCGTTCATGCCTTCAGCTTCTCGACGCTTGCGTCGATCTCCTGACACGTCCTTGGCTTGTCGTCCTCCATTCTGAAAGTCGTCAGCTAGAATACTTACTCTGTCGGGGTGGCTCAGCATACCTATCTTCCCAAAGTCTGAGAGCCTCTTCGATCCTGGCCAATCTGCTTGACGAGCTCCTCGCACTGAGCGTTCGTATCATCTCTTAGCCAGATAGTGCCTTGCTGTCTACTATGCCACTGCTTGAGGCAGATGAAGCTATAACAGGCATGCAGAGTTTGTCACGACATGACCTGGGCTGCTTGGTTGACGAGCAATACCAGTTGTGAAAAGCGTGAAAGCACTCATAGTATTCAAGCGTGCAGGCACTATCTCGCTACCGCGGGCGGCAATTTTGAGAGGAGCAAACACTGGGCCCATACTAAGCGCGATATATGCGCAACTCTCACCCAAGGTTTATAGACCATAGTCGCTCAGCGCGAGTATAATGCAACGCTGAGGTTGGCTAGTAAGTCGAAAAGTATCGCCGAAGCCAACTAGAAGGATACAATATCCGTAACCGCTATTCCTATTATTGCAATAGTATTCTTACCTGGAACCTTCGCTGCTAAAATTATATCTGGCCATGCCTTTTATTAAGAAAGGATAGTCTTCTATTACCCGATAAGAGAAAGATACCCCTTAAGAAATCGCTAGCTAATTATCTACTGAAGTAGGACGGGCAGTGATCGTCTAGTTAGGGCAAGAGTAGGTAGTTCCGGTCGCATCTTAAAGTCGTTGCTTCGGCAGAGGCAAACTCTTCGCGCTGGATACGACTTCATGGTCTCCCGTGAATAGTTAGCTTCTGATCAGGCTAGTAGACTAGCAACCGACCCTGTGGGAGTCGCGAATCTGCTATTCTATTATATATACGAATGACCTTATGTCCGAAATTGAGAAGTAAAGAATGCTTAAATTGTTTTACCTAGGTGCATTATAAACCTAATCTATCTATTCCATTTCCCTAATCATAGCTACGTGTATTGCCTTACTATAGCGCTACTCTCGCCCTGTCCGGTTTTAATAGCTATATATCTAATAGTCTTGAAGTTTTAGATTAACAGGGGAGTAGAGTTAGTTCTATCCTAGCTTAAAACCTAAGCTAATATATAGTAAGAGAACTTAAGCGGTTATAGCTGCCTAATAATAGTATAGAATAATAAAATAATATACTATTAGATTGCTTCGCCTTTCCCCTTTCTTATAATATGGATACTAATCTACTCTGGCTTTTATTATAGCGGCTAGAGGGTATTTAAGACCCTAACCCCTATACTCACAAATTATTATAAAGATTATAAGCTCGATACTAATTAGCTACGTTTCTTTAGGGGTAGCTTTCTCTTTCCTCGGGTAAGAGAAGAGAAACCATTCTTAAGAAAAGGCACTATATTAGCCGTAATATTAGAATATCGGGACTATGGATTTAAAGCTTATAAAGCAAATTTGCTGCCTAATTTCCTCTTTAGGACGGTTCTCTCAGGTATGGTTTTCTTCTACCTCGCCTTTGCATCATAGTAGAAGACTAACCTTCCTAATTGAAAGGCAAAGGCAGACCTATATTCTGACTCTTCGTAGTCTGAAAAGAGCGGCTCACGCCTTATTTTTCCCATATACCCCGCACTGTCCACAATACATACCTAGTGTTGAAATAGGCTTCACGGTGCTCGCGTGAACCCAATCCTCGGCTAAGGTCTGCGCCTAAGAGCTCTGGATCATTGGTTCGGTGTTGCAAGTTGTATGTGTTCTCCAGGATCCTTCTGCTCCCAAGAGCAGAAGCCTCTGGTTTTGACTGCTCGAGGGGTCACGTGGTCGGGAGACTACGTGATCCTCCGCTCAGTCAGGGGTTGCTATCTAACGTAGTTTATAATGATTAGACACCTAGGGCCTTTTAATTGCACGGTGAAGTCGACTGCTCTGCAGGGAAGGCTGACAGCGAGTGGTCTATGCGCGGGATGGGATGGACAGAACACTTCCTTCGTATGCACATGGACATTAGGCGTACATCTGGGCTTTCCATGACATGTCATAAATTTGGCGTCGCTGGTACCGACACTTCTTCACAGAAGCTTGGCATGAGACAGATGCGGCTAGGGGTCCCTCAACCCGTATTCGAGAGGAGTTCAAACTTGGCTTTCGTCTTAGCGGTGAGTTGCTCCGGGCACTCAAGAGAAGCAGCTATTGATTACAATAGAACTTAACACTCGCAGCCTGGCGTTGTGTTCTATGGTAGGACAATTGAAAGTCCGGAAGACCAAATGAGAGAAGAACCATAATAATTTCGGACCATTTCAGGGCGCAAAGTATTGCCGACGACCCATCTATTTCAAAGCATTGTTCTGTCCTGTTAGCTAGAATAAAAAAAGAAGCATTTATCAATCAATACTTTCACTTTTGACGTTGGCGTATTCTTTCGACAGCGCATTTTTGACCCTTTTATTGGCAATTTCCCTCGAGGAGTCTTTTTGACTAAGGAGGCATGCCCCAGTCTTTTCAGAATGGGTTCCGAGTCGACAACGAACCGAGGAGCGAAAGATGACCCGATCGACATTGCCGTTATTGGCGGGGGCATCATCGGGCACATGGTAGCCGTCGGCCTGTTGCGCCGTGGTATGCGGGTCACAATATATGAGCAATCCGATGAATTGCACGAGGTCAGTGCCGGATTCGCCTTTACCGGCGTTGCACGAGAATGCATGACACGTCTTGCACCATCATTACTGGATGCCCTCCAGCGAGTCGGAGAGGTGAACCGGCATTCGCACAACCGATATTGGGACGGGTTCAACCCCAGGACAAAGGACGCGGCGGAGTCGCAGGAGGCGCTGCTTTTTCAGGTGTCGGCGCGCAACCTCAACTATCAAGGATGCCTTCGGTCTCATCTTCTGCGCGAAATGGAAAAGGAGTGTCCCGAGGGGACAATCAAATTCGGCAAGAAGCTCATGGGTTACGTGGATGATGAATCGCATGAGAAGGTGACCCTCATCTTTTCTGATGGCAGCACTGCCCAGGCGGGCTGTGGTCAGTTTGTGTTGGTCTCTCATTTACAGGGTAACGGCTGACTTTTGCTGGTTCTAGTAATTGGCTGCGACGGAATCCATTCTCGCACAAGGCAATTGTTGTTAGGGGAGGCGGACCCTGCCTCGTATGCGACCTACACTCACAAAGTCGCTTACAGGGCCGTTGTTCCCATCGCCGATGCCGCCAATGCGCTTGGGAAAGATAAAGCCAACAACCAGTGCATGCACATGGGCTCAGACGGCGTCGTCATATCATATCCTGTGAGTCTTCAGATGTTACTGGACTGACTCGACCAGCAGGCTGACCGGGAGGAACGACAGGTAGCCCAGTGGACACTCCTGAACCTGGCAATATTTCTCCATGACCCAGAACCATGGTCCAGCGCCAAAACAACGATGCCGGGAACTCGAGACGAGGTCCGACAGCGTCTGTCGCAGTGGAGCCCCGGTATCAGAGAGATTATCGAGGCACTGCCAGAGCATCTGACTAGATGGGGTGTTTTCGACATGGCCGATCAGCCGGCGTCGACGTACGCCCGAGGCCGAGTCTGCATCGGTGGTGACGCCGCTCACGCGAGCAGTCCATTTCTCGGGGCCGGAGCTTGCATGGGCGTCGAGGACGCTCTCGTGCTGGCGACTGTGCTGGATATGGCCGCGGCCAGTATACGCCGCCAGGGGCCCGGTGTCAAGGCCAGCGCCCTTTCCGCCGCTTTCCAGGCTTACAGCGCTGTTCGCCTGCCTCGATCGCAGTGGCTTGTACAGAGTTCGCGCGAGATGGGAGAGCTCTATCAGTGGAGGCACCCGGAAGCTGGTAGTGATGCCGAGAGATGCGGAGCCATGCTAGAAGCTCGCACGAGAGGGATCTGGGACTTTGATGTTGATGAGATGATGGCCGAGACTGCTGCGGAGTTTGAACGTCGTTTGGAGAAATAAATATCGTCGAGTATTTTCAATAGGGCCGCGCAATTTTCAATTATGCAGAAGTGAGCCGAAATCAACTGAAGAAAACTTGTCGCAAATACTCTCATCATTTTTGAGACCAAGCAGTGGACATCCCGGAAAGGTAAATAGAAGTACGGCACTAAACTCAAACTCTTGGTCAGAGGCCAGACCTGAGAGCGGCCATCGTTCTTCAATCAACGACAATCACGATAACCGAATCGTCGGCCAAGCGATGAGTATTTCACCTGTTTATAGCAAAGCTGTAGTCGGGCTGGAAAGAGTGGTCGATTCTGACAGGCGGGGTCAACAACGTATGGATTCGGAAGAGATGGTGTCTCCTCAAGGTCAACCCTCTGCCGTCTATTCTTAGGAATCGTTATCTGAGACTCCTAACTCAAGTTTATCTAGAGCCTCCTTTGCCAAACCATGAACCTTTGCCAAGGACGCAAGTATCTCACTCAGTTGTTGTCTGCCAGCTTCCCACGTCACATTCGAAATACTATTCTCGGCCGTTCCGCGGTGTGTATCAAGGAAAGTTGCTGCACTGAAGAATGCCTTCGCCAAGAACGGATGCGCCTGCACTTGGTGAGTCGCAATCCAGAGGAATAATACGACGTTCCTACCTTGAAACAACCCAAGTTGGATATGGACTTGGCCAGATCAGCAATGTCCATGGCGGCTCGAGAAGCCCTTTTCTGATGTTTCAGAGCATTGAGCTGTTGGTCCTTGGTCTTCCATTGTACCATGGCGTTTGTGTTTGCGAGGTAAACGACAAGATTCTGGGGCAATATTCGGCAGGCCACTTGTAGCGGATCGTGATCCCCAAAGCCGTTTGAGGCAGGCACTAGCTCCTGGAAATAGCGTACTTGTTTTTCTGCTGCTTCAGCAAGCCAGTCATGTCGCGCCCAGAATGACCGACTTTCCATTTCCATTGAGGCCGTAGCTAAGCCCATCCGCCTGTGGACTATGCATCGTCCATAGAGCGCCGTCAAATGGACAAAGTCGGCAAAACGCGAATGAGAAGCAGAGCAACTGTTGTTTATCGCCTCTGCCAAGAAGTTCATTGTGATTTGCTGGGAGTTTTGGAAGTTTGACTCGGGAGCTGGTAGTCGAGTTGATATCTAACGTCCGTCAGCTGTGTGTTCCACAAGTGGTTTCCTGCTGCTGATGGACTGCACGCCGCAAGAACCCATACTCACAATCTCCTCTGAAAGGGTGAATGCCGCTTCGCTGCCTTGACTAAAGAGTCGATCAATGCAAAATGCCAGCCAAAAGGTTCGCCGCTTTTCCTCAGCGATGGTAAAAGTCTCATCTGGGGCTCCTGGGAGACCAGCGACATCTGGGTGAGACGGCACGTGGGCCGTGGGGCTGTTCGCTACATCGACACTAAATAAGCGCGATATCTGGACTAGGCGGAGGATCCGTCCGACGGTTATCAGAGACTGACTTCTTTGAGAGCTCAGAAATTCGTAATGGGCCAGGAGTAGCCATGCCTGTATCTGCTCAAGCTGGACCTCCCCTTTTGTCCAAGGGAGACCGAGGTCGTCCCCCTCAAGCTCCTCCAACATCTGATGCGTTTCGGCATAAAAGGCTCCGCTCAAATCCCGAAGCTGAGATGACATGGCTGAGGCAATGGTTCTCATAGCCGACTGTAGGCTTCGGCGAGCAGGCGAGATGGTTTCCTGGTTGGCCCAGGAATAAAACCGACGTTTATGGATCATGGGCGCCATTGGATGAATCCTTTCGAAATAGAGCTGATCTCTTTGAGTTTTAAATCAGCTGACCAGACCTTTCACAGTGTGGATGGATAGCAACGCATTGGAACACTTAACCAACTTACAAATCGATTCGCGTCAAGGCACATATGCTCGAAGGGTCCGAGAGCTTGGTCGAGTCTTCAGTCAAAGGCTCGGACGAGTCCATGGTTTCTCGCAATGTCAAGGCGGTGTCTTGCCAGCCTGTCGATATGCTGGCGTCCACCACTTCGGATGGCATGTCCGCCCAGTTGAGCTGCGGCACGTCCGAATGCATGCCGTAGTCATTCTCTGGGTGAAACACAACCGCAGCCGTGGGATCACTATAGCTACCTACTTCGACAGGTTCGGGGTCAAATTGCAGGGACAGCTGCTGCTCAAGCGTTGCTGCACGATATCAGTGGTTTGGTATCGCAAGACGCACGTATGTCACGTGCCTTTGGGTGTAAGGGGATAATGGATCCAAGCAACTTACCGACGCGGTGTCGAAGAGCTCTCAGTTGACCCTTCTTAGGACCCCGTTTGGGCCTGTCTGCGACAAAGATACACTCTGTCCCTGACTCGAAACAACCCCCGCAACAGGGTCTTACATGGTCGCACTTTGACTTGCGGCGCCGACATTCCTCGCATGCCAGACCCGTCAGTTGCCGTCCGGTGGTTGCCATTTCTCCCCTGATTTAACAGTGTGGTCTGCTCAAAAAACAATTTACTCCTGCCTTACGCCTCCGAAACAAAATCCGCGTTTTGAAATGTGGAACGGAGAATTCTGAGGCCCCCTGGAAGCTTGGAGGGTCAATGAACTACTTGACCTGGGACTTTATATCTTGGACATATTGCACAAAAGCAGGGTCGAGGCATGTGATGATCTCAAGCTATCTACAAAGCACGACAAGTGGGCATTTGAAGTGCCGGCATACGATACGAGAATTAGAGTTTATGCTCCGGACGTGTGTCCAATTCCAAGGTAGCGGGCCGCGATGGAGTGAGAGCCCTGTATCTGAAAGCGCATCGAGGGGAAGATGATTCGTTTCTGAAGGGACATCTTGGTTCCTCTTTGGCCTTGTTGGCGAGTTATGTTGTCGCATCAAAACATTGTGCAACTACAGCGCGTTACGAAACCACGTTGTCGTGACCACAACAGAGAGGTAGGGCCACCTCCAGGTCCCATGCTACGGACTTGCGGCCGAGCCTCGTATCTAAGTGCATGACGAAATAGCGTGATCGGCACGGCAAGACCGAGGATGGACTCATGGCGGCGCGGCTCCACGTCCGAAACTGATTGGAACCCAATCGGCTATAACCTTGATACTTGACAAACAGCCTCATTGTAAGAATAGTGTGTAGATAGCTGGAGTTGGAGCATTCCTCAAAACTCCCTTTCTCTCCTCGTGCGCAATGATTTTGTCCGCGGCGCACTCGATCTTGTTGCCGCTCTCGTACCATCACCCGGGATCCAAGAATTCAGAATGAGATGTTCGCCTACCAAGGAGGAAAGCTCAGCAGTCTCAAATGAGACGAATGGCAGGCGAGAACTGTGAGATGATTCCTAATGAACTCGGGTGAGGATCGCCACATCAAAGCCAAGGAAAAGGCATACTGGTGTTTAGGGAATGTAGTCGCGTTTCAGGCAATGAGAGTCACTCCACATGGGCAGAGACGGAGAAACATTGATTGTCGTCGTGCGGATGTGGATGCGGTTTCGCCGCTTCGTCGCGCGCGACGGCCCGACTTTCCGACCGGAGCTTCGTCCCCGGTCACGCATACTCTCGGGCTGAACGCCGCCAGGCTCAGAACCAACCATCCATGCAAACTGCAAGCAATTCACTCCACTCACGCTGCACCACCCACCCGCGCGGGTCTATCAAGCGAGAGGGACAGGGTAGGATCCCGGCTCATTACACAGGTGTCAGCTCGAAATTCGCGAGACCTTGGGACTTGGGTCACCCGAGCCTACGAAAGCTATCGTGGATATTTTGGCATCTGGACAGCAAGCCATCATGAACCTCAGAACTACGAGCAAGTTGAATCAGTGGCTTCAGCAAAAATGATCTTGTCGTCCTCTCAAGTCACAACGGCTTGACCGTAGCTGGGCCGTGTGAGTGTTTTGTACAAGTTGTACAGCAAACGGACGGTACCGCGCGGCGCACCTTGTCACTAGAGAGCCTGTCCTTTATAAGCCTTGCAGATGCTTCACATATTGTGGAAGTCAAGGCCGGGGTTCGAATTAAAATTAGAGGGTCAGTTGAAGGTCGGCCATCAATTGAAATCAAGCGCCGGAAGCGTCAACGCCAATCATCTACAGCAAATCTATCCGAGAGAAACTTCCGATACTTCTTCTTACTGCCGGCCTCTGAGAGTTTCTTGATGTCGTCTTGACCCAACTTGAAACTCATCACGTTGCGCATATACCCCTGCATCCTTTCCAAGCTTCTACTGGTAGTGACAGCTGCGATGTTTTGATCGATGCACCATCTCAGAGCAACATCGGCTGGCGTAACTCCATGTGCGCGCGCCAGTCTTGCATAGACTTCGTCGACTGGACCTGGCGAAGCTTGAGTGAGGGCGGTCAGCGTCGAGTATGCCGACACGGCGATGTTGTGCTGCCGGTGGAAGTCGACGAGGGCGCCGCGCTGTAAATAGGGGTGGTACTCGATTGAGTTGATGGCGGGTCGGATCGTGGCTGTTTCCAGGATTGCTTCGAGATGTTCTTGGAGAAAGTTTGATACCCCAATGGACTTTGCCTTGCCGGACATTTTGATGGCCTCCATCTCTGACCAGACATCTTGCAGCTCCCTTGCCGTGTTGGCCATGTAAGGTCCATGGACAAGATAAAGATCCACGTAGTCCAGCCCCAGTCTTGCCAACGAACGATTGAATTCAAATTGCACGTTCCGTTTTTCGGTTCCGCACAGCTTGGTTACCACAAAGAGCCTATTTCGCGGGATTTCAGAAGCCTTGACGGCTTCACCAAGTTCGCTTTCGTTGTTGTAGACTGTGAAACGTCAATACACCAGAACCAACTGCGCAACCGTCTGCCTATCGATTCCAACTTACGCTCGGCGCTGTCGAGGTGACGAAAGCCGCTCTCGATCGCCAGGTGCACCAATCTCAGCACATCCTGGTCTTTCTCTTCCTTATCTGGCTTATAGAGGGCTGTTCCAAGCCCATATGCCAACTATATGCTGTTAGCAGTGTTTCGAATGCGTTGGCCGGGGGTTTTCCTGGGGTTTGGGGTTCACTGGATACCATTGGCATTACGTTACCATCATTCAGTGTCAGCGTTGGAATACCCGTTGGCTGTGAGACATCATTTGCCGACGAGCGGTGCGTTGAGACTGGCAGATGGGCTGAACTCATTGTCGCTGATCGGGTCGGTTCCGTATCTACCAAGGTACTGACAAATAGTATCGGGATTCCTACTTGTCGCACGTCTATGGATGGGTGTATTTATGGCCTTAGCATGAATTCGGTTTTCAAAGGGCTCCTTTCGGGGCGATCTCCGGCATGCTGGGGGTTCAATCTCCCGCTGGGACCATCTTTACTCCGCGTAAGTTCCCTGAGCAGTAAATCCGGGAAATAAATAAATGTGTCCCGCCCCCTGCAACTCAAAACACATCTTCAAAAAACCTTGCCCTTGTCCGACTGAACTGAGCTGGACGGCCCGATTGGATCACGCATAGTCAAAGTAACTTCGTGGTTTAATGTCCGGGCCAGGTACTGCCCGGGCGTCACAGTGGATGTGGGAAGGGATAGTTTCTCACGAAGCCTTCGAATACTAGAGTGATGCTGTAACGCTGCCTCACTTGGGTGCCTGCCTCCAAGCATTGTTCCGCCAGACCGAGTCACTGCGGTGTTGTTGCTCTTTCTTACATGGTCTTTTCTGACATGGTCTTTTCTTACATGGTCATTCGAACACCCTTATTTGTGCTCTGTCTTCGCCATCCACGTCAAATGCTTAAAGACAAGATAATGGCAGTGCGTGATCGGGCCAAGAATAAGGCCCGCCGGTCATGGCTGTGGAAAGACAACTACAAGGTGCTCGCAAACCCCACCGATTCGGGGTTAAAGCCACGAGTGGGCACTGCAATCACGGGACTCAAGGATGCTGGGCAGACTTTTGCTGGGCAGACTTTTGCTGGGCAGACCTCACAAGAAGCTCTCAAACGAGCAGCAGCGACGTAAGAAGCAAGCTAGTGGATAGAAAACCTGTAAACCACCGACTGACAAACCACTTTGTAGGGTCTCCATGCCGATATTTCTGTGACTGGGCATCACGGCAAAAACTGGGTATTGGGAAGATCGCCGTAAAGGAGCCACTGATGTTTCGCGGCGGCCCGGTCCCGCTATCACGGACCAGGAGCAGCTTGCGTGGCATCTCATGGCGCAGCATGGTCGCAAGTTGATCATGGTGGATGGAGTCTTGTGGAGTCTCATCAGATGATTTGTTGCCGTAACTTTGTTGCAACTGGCGTTGCTGACAATTGACAGCGCTCCTTAGCAATGGCAGTTGAGGCAGCTGTTCCTTCAGGATGTTTCGGAGAAAAGCGCCTTGAATCTGACCCTCGGCCATCCCTAGTGATGACGACCGCCGTCCCGGTGCAAGTTTATCACCCCTGCCTTGATCCAGCTCATTTATGTCTGGGGTCTCCCCCCCCCCCCCTCTCCCCAATGTAGAGCCCGGCCGAGGCTTAGGCTGTCTTTCAAACCTCGACATGGGCATAGATCTGGTAACCCTCCCCATTGACTGCCTCGGCCCATGGGCAAACGGATAAGCGGTTTCGGCTGAGGCCGGAAAGGGGCCCGCCCGCAGTTAGCCGAGTACGTGAGAGACTAGCAGGGGTGAATAGATACATGGCAACCTGTCAGGCGCAAATGGATGGCGCGGGGCACGTCACCCAGGCTCCCGGTACTTATAGCTGATGGAATATGCCGCATTCCAGAGTTCCGAGGTTCCGTTCCGCTGAGGTCTTGGATTGAATGACTTGTCTTGGTAAAGGTCATGTTCAGGGACTCATACGTTGACGTCGCACAACTTCAACTTGCAACTCGAGATTCATTCTGAACTGGGGCAAGAAACTTGGCCCTTTTAGCCCATGGACAAAGGGCAGGGTCTGCTGCTGCTGCTGATGCTGCTGCCGCTGCTCCAAAATGAGGTGTTCATTGTCAGCATGTCAGCAGACGGAAGAAAGGGTTAGGGTTATATGGTTATCATCTGATTGATAGAAGGCTTGTGCCAGCGTGGATCGCTATGCCTCCTAGCCACGAAGGAGGGCCATCTTCATCCGCCCCATCTCGCAGTCATCACACGGGAGGGATTCAAGCTCATGCACAGGCAAGGAGGGGCCAATGGTTGTCTGCTCGTCTGCTTGCACCTTGAGAAACTAGCAACTCCCGCACTCGCACTCGCTTCATGCTCCCTCGTGCTCATCAGGCATGCAAAAAGCCCATGGCCTTCCACCCTGCTATGTACTTCCTGGCCACTTCGGCGGCAACCGGGCCTCCGGCAGCCATGGTCCGAGAATGCTCCTGAGAGTGTGCCGTGTCCAGGATCAAGCCGCCGCACGACATGCGCTCAAAGTTGTACTGCAGAAAGTCGGCCAGGCGCGCCGCCGGGTTGTCCGTCTCGGCGGGCACGGGCGAGTGTCGAACCCTGCGGACCCAGGCGGCAAAGGGGATGATGCTGGTCTGCGGGATGGCGAGCGAGCCGGCCAGTACAGGTGACATGTCCTTCCACGGCTGGCCGACGGGGTTGTCAATGTGATAGACGGCATGCGGCCGCCGGGGGTTGACGCTATCAAGGTGCAGCAAGTCGACCATGGCGGCGGCCACGTCGTTGACGGGCACCCACTGCAGCACGCCGTCAAAGTCCGGCCACGCGCGCAGCGTCTGAGCCGACTTGACCAGGAATGCAAAGTGCTCGACCGGGTTCCAGAAGCCGCTGGTCCGCGAGCCGGCGATCTGGCCGGGCCGCACCACCATGGCGCGGAAACGCTCGGCATGCCGGTGCAGCGTTTCGTCGAGCATGCGCTCGCACGTCCACTTGGCCTCGCAGTAGCCGATCGGCAGCACGTCCGACATGGGCACGCGCTGCTCGATGATCTGGGTCTCGCGGGAGCTGCCGACGACGCCGATGGACGACACCAGCTGGAAGCTCACGGGGCTGTCGCTGCCATCGTTGCTGCGGCAAGCCATGTCGCGAGCCAGGTCTAGTAAGTTGCGCAGGGAGGCGAACTGGGGCTCGAACCCTCGCAGCGGCCGCGTGCCGCTCATGGGCCAGGCGTTGTGTACAATGTGCGTGCCGTGGAGCGTGATCCAGGCATATTCGTCCTCGGCCAGTCCGAGGCGCGGCTTGGACGTGTCGGCCTCGAGAATACGGAGCTTGGCCCGGTCGCCGGCTGACAGTTCGATGCCGCGCGCCGACAGAGCCTCGAGCTGCCGCTGCTCAGCCGGGGTTCCGCTGCTGCGCCGATTCAGGCAGACTACGGTAGCAACGCCGACCTGTCCAGCCAGCGCCGCGGCCAGATGCGAGCCGAGACTGCCGGTGGCCCCGGTCAGGACTACGACGGCCCCGTCTGTAGGTTTCCGCACGCCATGGCTGTGGCTGCTGTCCAGAAGAGGGACGGTCATCTCGAAGCCGGCCGTGTATTTAGCGACGTAGCTCTCGGCTTCGGCCTCTCGCGCCGCCACCTGCGCCGGCGTCTGCTGCTGCTGCTGATGCGGGTTATCGCTGACCGGGGCGACCCCCTTGGGCAGTCGGTCTTGCACGGGGCCCGAGGCCAGGGCAATCATGACCTTCTGAAAGGCATTCTCGGGCAGGTGGCCGTCAGTCCAGTCGACATGGGCGAACCCAGCAGCGTGCAGGTCTCGCTCCCAAGCCTTGGCCGTGATGATGGCGTGCTTCCGGCCGTCGTCAAATAGCCACCAGCCCTCGAGCAGGCCGAAGATAAGGTCAAGGAACGGCGCTGACTCGGTCATCTCGAGCATCATGAGGAAGCCATCGGCACGCAGGGCGCTGTGGAGGTGGCCGGCCGAGCTGACAAGGTTATGGGTGGCGTGGATGGCGTTGCTGCCGATGATGATGTGCTGGCCCCTGAGGGCATCGGCCGGAGACTTTTCAATATCGTGGACGGCGAACCGCATGAACGGATACAGCTTGCCGAACTTGCGGCGTGCGTTGGCCACCATTGAGGGCGAGATGTCGGTAAAGGTATACTCGACCGGCATGTCGAGCGTGGCCAGGAACGGCGCCAGCACATACGTCGTGCCGCCTGTGCCAGCGCCTACCTCGAGGATCTTGAGCGTCTCGCCGCGCTGGCGGCCCCTGATGCGGTTGGTGAGGTTCTCAACAACTAGGCGCATCTGGCGATAGTTCATGCGGTTGAAGGTGTGGTCGCAGTACAGCGCCTGCACCAGCTCGCGGCCCTTGGTCGATCCAAAGATGACGCGGAGGCCGTCGGTCTTGCCGCTGAGCACGCCGGCAAGGTGTGTGCCGGCGTAGTGGGTGAGCATGTTGGCGACGACAAACTCGGGGTGCGCGGCGAGGAGCTCCTGCAGGATCGCCTGGCTCGGCTTGCGCGGCACCGACATGTGGGAGCGTGTGACAAGCCCGCTGGCCGGGTCGATATCGATGAGGCGAGCGTCGTTTTGGAGGAACCGGTAGATAAAGTCCATCAGTCTCCCGTGCTGCGGCTGGAAGGGAACCCGCTCCAGCGTCTGACCGGCGACCGCCGAGCGCAGGGAGCATCCCAGCTCCTCAAAGGCCTCGACGACGAGGGCAGTACTGAGCACGTTGGTCGCGGCAATGACGGCGTGGTCAATGTCGTCGAGCTTGTACTCGCGAATGTGCTCATCACAGAGGAGCTTGACCTCGCCGAAGCTGTTGAGGATGTCGGCCTGCGTCAGCTGCAGGCTGCTGAGGGCCGGCGCTGCCTCTGCCTGTGTCTGTGTCTGTGTCTGTGCTTGAGCCTCAGGGAGCTCGATCTTCTTAGGAGGAGAGCTATCAAGATCCGGGCTTGACGTTGCGGCGCTGCTGCTGCTGCTGCTGCTACTGATGCTGCTGGCACCTTGCGGCGTCTCACTTGAAGATGTTTCGGCCTCATCTTCCCCAGATCCTGCTGCATCATCGCCCGGCCCATACAAAGCGTGGTTGATGCAAATGACAAACTTGCGCAACGTCGTGGCTTCCATGAGCTCGTCCTGGTCCAGCGTGCACTTGAAGACGACCTGGACCTCGCGCGCCAGCTCCATGCCCATGAGGGAGTCGATGCCAAAGTCGGCCATGTCCGAGTCTAGCTTGATCTCGCTCGCCTCATCGATGCCGGCCACATCGGCCACGAGGTTTCGCACGTCGTCGGTGAGATCGCGACGGGCGGCCTGGCCCTGGGATGCGGGCTTGTTGGGCAATGTCGGCTCTTGCGTCTGTGTGTCTGTCGTCACCCCAGCTGCGTGGCCGTCATCCTGTCCCGGGAGAGAAGATGTCGGGGACACTCGAACGACTGCGGCGGCTGCTGGCTTCATGACCGAGTCGTCGTTGGTGAGGCGCGTCAGCATCTTGCGCATCGATGCCTTGGCCACCCGCGCATATTGCACGCCCAGCATGACCTCGCAGAGCTGGCCATCCTGCGGATCAAAGACGAACAGATCCGTCATGTACACCTTCTCCGACTGGCGCGTGTGGCGGGCCAGAACGTGCCAAGTATCGGGTCCTTCGGGGCTGTAAGCAGCTCGCGCCGGAGCCCGCGGCGACCGCATGTTCATCTCGCAACCAGTGGCGATGAACATGTCGCCGGGACCGCACTCGGCCATGCAGTTGACCCAGATGCCGCCGACCTGGCTGAAGGAGTCGCTGAGAGGCACGTCAACCCAGGTCTGGCCGGCGTGTCGCTTGTGCACGAGGCCAACCGACTCGCTGCCCCGGCCGACGACGGCTCGAACGCCGCGGTACAGCTCGCCGTAGTCGACGACGTCGGCAAAGGCGCGGTAGACGTTGCGTCCCGTGAGAACATCCACGTCCATGTCGTCGCCACCACTCACGCTAAGCCCGAGCTTCAGCATGTCGGCGCATCTTGAATGGCTGACGAGCCGCTCGAAACGGGCAAACTCGGCTTCATAGGCTGCCTCGGACGGCGCCCGGATGTGCAGACGCGCCTCGACGTGTGTCTGGGCGTCCTTCGAGAGATCACCGCTAACACTGAAGATCTTCCAGTTCCAGAGACTGCCATGGTCGTCGGCGGGCTCAAAGTCGAGGTAGACTACACGTGTCGGGTCCACACAGAGGGGGGAGTGGTTGACCATGTCGTGAAGCACCGGTTGCAGTCCCGCGGTCTTCCACTCGGGGTGGAGGCTGAAGAGCGCCTCGATGGCCATGTCGACCTCGAGCGTGGCCGGGCAGATGGACGCCGTCTGGGCGATGAGATGGCCCGAGATGAAGTCCATGTACTCCTTGGATCTAGCGTTGATACGGAAGCGCTGTTTGCCGGCCTCGGCCCCAGACCCCAAGAAGGTCCAGAGTCCCGGTGCCTTTTCGCCTTGTGCCTCCCGGCTGTCATCATTGGCAAGCCTTTCACTTGGACCCAGAGCGGCGGCCGCCTTGGCCACGGCCTCGAGCGGCGACTTGAGATCCATCCAGTGGTGGAACTTTTCAAACTGATAGGGCGGCAGCATCATCATGGTTGCAAACTCGGCGGCTTGGATCGGGTGGTGAGGCCAGAATGAGGCCCGCAGGCCCTGCTTCCAGAGGGAGACGGTCGCGTCGACGAGGTTGTCGAGGCCCTTGTCCGTCGTCAGATTGAGCGCCTGGAAGTGCTGAGACGCGAGGCATGGCTTTCCAGCGAGCGCCCGGCTGGCCATTATGGTAATGGTTGAGCTCGAGCCGGCCTCGAGGAAGATGGCCGACGGTTGCTCCTGAGCCAGTCGCTGAATGGCGTGGTTGAAGAAGACGGGACGTCTCATGTGGTCAGGCACAAACATGGCCGTCAACTTGGCCGTCGACTTTGACTCGGTTGCGCGCTCCAGCGCGATAGACGGCGTGTTGAAGGTGAGGTCTCGGCCGACGTCTTCCAGTTCACTCAGCAGGGGCTCGACGAGGCTCGAGTGGAAAGCGTTGGTGACGTTGAGCCTCTTGGCCTTGATGCCTGAGAACCTGGCATCCGTTGCCAGCGTGGCCGCGACGCCGTCGATGGCCTTGGTTGAACCGGCGAGAGTGAAGCTCCGGGGCCCGTTGTAGCAGGCCACGGCAGCGCGATCTTGGCCGTCGCTGCGGTTGTTGTGGGCGGCCAGGAGCTCGTCGAGCAGTTCCTCGTCGGCTTCCACAGCCATCATGGCTCCCTTCTCCGGTCCCCAGGAGTCGCGGACCAGCCGGGCACGACTGGCTACCAACTTCATCGTGTCCCGGAGGCTGAGGACGCCGGACACGCAGAGGGCGGTGATCTCGCCAAAGCTGTGGCCGACGACGGCCGTGACATTCGTGGCGATGCCGCTGTCGATCCAGCTCTTGGCGCAGGCCCACTGCATGGCAAAAAGCATCGTCTGCAGCTTGACCGTGTCCTCGACTGGCGTGCGCGAGAAGATGTCTGGGTAGATGCTGCCGAGACCCAGCGTCTGTGCCACGGAGTCGCACAAGTCGAGGTTCCGGCGCAAGATCGACACGCCGTCGTAGAGCGTTCGGTCGAGGCCTACATTCTTCGAGACCTGACCGCCGAAGCACAGGATGACGGGCCTCTCGGGCTGCGAGGCAACGACACCCGCCTCAACGGGAATCGATGTCGCGGTAGAAGCGGCAGAGAGCTTCTCTCGCAGCTCGGCCTCGGTCCGGCAACTGAAGATGAGACTATGGGCCAGAGACGGGTTGAACTGGCGGTTGACGTTGAACGAGACGTCGGCAAGGGCAAGATCTCCAGCTTCACCTCGAGACAGCTGAGCGAGCAGCTTGGCGCAGTATGCGGCGATACTGCGGGGGTCAAGACCAGAGATGCGGAACGGAAAGGCACTCTTGCAGGCGCCGTCGCGAAGAGGAGCTCCCGGCCTGCCTCCCTGGCTTTGGGGCGACTGCATGATGATCATCGAGGCGTTTGATCCGCAGGCGCCATAGTTGTTGACAAGGGCGGCCTTGCGCTGACCCTTCCACGGCCTCAGCGAGGTGACCACCTCCATCATGTCGTCGGGTCTCGTCTTGATGTAGCGGCTCATCTGCGAGAAGCTGGCTTGCGGGGGGATATAGCCGCCGTTCATCATAACGATGATCTTGATGAGCGAGATGATGCCCGACGCGCCCTCGGTATGGCCAATGTGGCCCTTTACAGAACCAATAGGCAGGTTCTCTTGTCGTGCTTCTGGGCCCCCAAGGGCAATGCGGATGCTCTCGTACTCGGCCGGGTCGCCGACTGGGGTGCCGGTGCCGTGGGCCTCGACGAGCGAAATGTCGCGGGCTTCGAGGCCGGCCTTGCGGATGACGTCGGTGAACAGCCGCGAAAGAGACGGCGCGTTAGGCACAAAGAGCGGCGTGCTGTTGTCGTTCTGGTACACGGCGGTGCTGGCGACGCAGCCGAGGATGGGGTTTCCGTCGGCCATGGCGTCGGCCATGCGCTTGAGGAAGACGCAGGCCACGCCCTCGGCACGGCAGTAGCCGTCACCCCCGTTGTCAAACGGCTTGCACTGCCCTGTAGGGCTGAGGAAGCTGGCGGCCGCCAGGTTCTGGAACCACAGATAGTTGGTCATGACCGATACGCCGCCGACGAGGGCGGCTGAACAGTCGCCAGAGAGAAGGTTGCGGCAGGCCGTGTGCAGGGCCACGGCCGAAGTTGAGCAGGCCGTGTCGAAGGCTATGGATGGGCCCGTCCATCCAAAGTAGTGAGACACCTTGCCGGGGATGAAGCTTTTGAGGTTGCCCGTGGCCGTGAAGGCGTTGGGCGTGTGGCACGCGGCGTGGTGTTCGTAGTCGCTGGCACACGCGCCGAGGTACACACCGACGTGATTCTTATCCCGGCCGTCCATGCTGCCGTCCCTGCTGCCGGCAGTCCGGGGCTCCGAGAAGTAACCTGACTGATCCACGGCCTGGTACGCGCTCTGGAGGAACAGCCGCTGCTGCGGGTCCATGGTGGCCGACTCGCGCGGGCTGCGCTTGAAGAACTTGTGGTCGAAGGCGTCGACGTCGCGGACAAAGTTGCCGTACCACTTTCGCGAGGGATCGCCCTCTCCCTCGCGGAACAGCGTGTCTGTCATGAGCCGCTCGGGTCCGATCAGCTGGTGCTGCGACTCTCCAGTCCGTAGCATGTTGGAAAACTCATCGAGGTCGTCGGCGCCGGCAACCTTGATAGACATGCCCACCACGGCAATGGCGTCGCCCATGTTGATGGCCCTGTCGTGGCGGTGTTGTTGTGTTTGTGAGCCCATGTTGAATATTCGCTGTTGTGACCCGTGAGTCTCTTGCAGTGGCCTGCGCGTGGCCTTTGAGGACGAGGCACTGAGGTTATTGATAGAAGCTTTGTGCCTGCGAGGCTCGGAGGTGAGCTTCAGCGGTGCTTCTCTAGTGTTTGCTGTTGTGATTGTTGCAGATTCCCATGAGTTGTGTTGGTGAGCTGAGCTCTGGGTATAAGTGACGACGATGAACCCGTGGCCATGTCTTATTCTTTTGGGCATGACCCTCTCGACATCAGATTCCCCATGTCCCTGTCCTTGTTCCTGTTCCTGTTCCTGTTCCTGTTACTGCATCAACACAGGAGTGCGGGCACCCATTGGTTCGCGGTGTTATTATTGCTCCGTGGCAGACAACAAAAGTCCGTCGAGGCGTCTTCTCTGCAAAAGGCAAGACCTTAGGCCCGTTTGAATTGCCCACGGCTCTTCCATCTCGCAGACGTTTGGAGCGGGAGCCATACGGCGTTTTCAATGAAGCGGGTAATGTTGATTGGAGGCGCACCTCGAATCATCATGCCGGACGGATAGGAGGGGGTTTGGTTTTCTTTTCAGACGTGATGCATCGTTTTCCGTGCCACTGAACTCTCTGTTCCTAGATCGAGGCGATCAAGTTCAAATAAAATAACAAGGGCCCGTGGCCATCCACTTGCGTCCCCCGTTTCCGAACGGCAACGTTACATGGGCGGCGTCTCTGAGAAGGCATACACGTCCCCGGACATAGCAGCAGCCATCTTACTCGTTCACCGTGCAAGCCCAGCTGCTTTCCATTAGCCAGGCCCGCCCGTCCAACAGCACATCAGGATCGGGCGGTTCATCTCTGGTCGACCTTTGTTGAAGCTTTCATGTATGATATCACGATGCTTTCTAGTTTCGTGTGCATGAATCGGTCATTGGTCATGTCGTTGCTGAAGGTCTAGATACTCGGCGAGAGGAAGGGAGGTCTTCATGCGGATATCGTCAAACTGGCCGAGTATGGATGGCGTTGGCACATACTCAAGTCTCGAATACAATGTCACGTCGTGTACCTCGAAGCAACGCTCAATACGCACTGATCAATTTTCAGTGATAGAAGCATATCATGCAAGTCCAGATTGATTAATTCATCTTAAACCAAGTGCTGCCCCGCCCGACTCTTAATGGTCTCGCCAGTGCAGTTCCGGTCCTTCATGCAGTAAATGTAGGCCTCGGCCACGTCTTCAACCTGGCCCGCGCTGCCTGTGGGCATCTTCTCTTCCAAATTCTTCCGCATGGCTGACACCTGCTCCGGTGGAACACCTGACCACAGCCCCGTGTCCAATATGTATCCAGGCTCGACCACGTTCACTCGCACCGGCTGGAGGTCCAGCGCCAGACCACGAACTAATCCCTCTGTTCCCCTTGCCAGGAATCCCAGCAACGAATAGCCGGGTTGCGGCTGATCCGCAACCGAACCTGACGTGAACGTGAGGCTGGAGGCGCGATGGCGGGGGAGATGACGCGCTGCACACTTGGCTATGAGCATACTGACGACAACTCTGGCGTGTCCAGTTCGCATGTCGTCGGCGGTCATTTCCTGAACAGGAAGAATGCTAGGAAGCGAGTTGCTGGCGGTGACAACAACGTGGTTGATTTCTCCAATCTGCTCGAAGAGCGCGTCGAGATCTGCCTCAACGCTGGCCTTTGACAAGTCGCACGAGATGCCGGATATGAGTGAAGATAGGTACTTGGATCGGATGGCTGACACGGCAGCGTCCACGCTGTTTTGAGTCGACGCAACCACGGTGACTCGAGCTCCGGCTTCGATGGCGGCCTCAGCAACACCGCGGCCAATTCCCTTTGTGCCGCCGATCACAAGCACGTGCGTGCCGGAGAGCTTGTTGTACGTCGCCATGTTGCTGTCGGTGAGTTGCGATAGGCACTCTTTGCCTGTTACAAGCTGAGGAGCTATGATTCTGTAGATTGTTTACCTTGATTGTGTGGGCGATTATCAAGGTGTCCGGGTGGCTCTTAATACTATTCTGTCGTATGAGCCCTATCTATTCTCCGGCATAGACGCAGATATCTGCGTGTTTCACTTCAGTCAGTGAATTGATTGTCCGGCCGCAGAGGAGGGGCAGCCGGAATATTTCACACTTAGATTCCCCCTGTCCAATCGTGGTATCAAGTCGGAATAGATTTAAACCAGACTCGGGAACTCAATGCGGGCCATGTCGGGACCGCCATCATCCGTTTTCGCTGAGGTATGCCATTCTCCTCGTCACACATTCGACAACACCAACAATGACGATTCTCCCAACCGAAAATTATGTCCCGTCTACAGCCGAGCACTTGCCAGACCCCCAAAGCGAGCAGGCGCCTCATCTACCGCGGATCCTCTGCCTCCACGGCGGCGGCACAAACGCGCGCATCTTTCGGACACAGTGTCGTGCAATCCGAGCCCAGCTGGGCACGTTCTTTCGGTTCGTCTTCGCCGACGGCCCCTACCCCAGCAAAGCAGGACCAGACGTTGAACTGGTCTACGCCAACTGGGGCCCGTTCCGTAGCTGGCGACTGCCAGGCTACATGCCAAAACACGGACTCGTGGCGGCGACTGAGGACGGCGAGATTGCCATGATCGACCAGAGTCTCAAAAACGCCATGGTAGAGGACGACAAGGCCGGTGCCTTTGGCCCATGGGTCGGCTTGTTGGGGTTCAGCCAAGGCGCGAACCTTGCTGCGAGTCTCCTGTTGAGACAGCAGAGCCAGGTGGACAGGGGATTATCCGTGACGAGCTTTCACTTTGCGGTGCTCCTCGCTGGGCGGGCACCTGTACTTTGGATCGAGTCTGGCATTGCGTTTCCGTGGGAGGATGACCCCGCTACCGAAAGCTTCCTTCGTCTGCCTACTATCCACGTGCATGGGTTGAAGGACGTCGGACTTCCCATGCACAGGGACCTCGTCCGGTGCTGCCAAGCAAATACGACCCGGGTGGTTGAATGGGACGGAGATCACCGGGTTCCAATCAAGTCTCACGATGTGGCGGCGGTGGCCGTTGAGATTTTGGACGTGGCCAAAGAAGTCTGTAACTTGATATAGAAGCTGCTCACATGAAGGAAGTATTTCGCATCAGTTTTTGTTGCTTCGCGACAGTCACTTCTAGATCTCACTGGGTGAGTATGTTTGCTATACACTCTCCAACAGGCCAATTACTAGGGAGAGCATCTAAAATTATACCTGGATAGTGTTCGTAGTATTACCCTTTCTGTATAGGACATAGAAATGACTGGGCACTTTGATTCCATTAAGGACGAAAAAAAAGGTCCGTGACTATATTTTATAGAGGCAAAAAGGGACAGAACTAGTGATGTGTGTGTATTCCACTAGAGGCAGGCAGGTGGGCCTGGAACTACGGACTTAGTGGGTGACGGGGCGCACGGACCCCAGGGCGTGGGGCACGGACCACCAACACCCCTCTATAGGCAAAACTACTAGCTAACAATAGCCGTAAGGGCTTCCCGTAGGCACCTTATAATAGGCTACTTCCTTAATTCTAGTACTCTAAAAATACTATCTCCCGACTAATTAGAATATAGGATTCCTCTATAAAAACAGGAAACCTAAAAATAAATAATAGTAATAGGAATCGAACCCTAGTAGACTTATTCGGTCGCGGCGACGAGGCGTAACTATCGTACGAATTCGACGTATTTATTAATTCTAAGCCCTTTAGTAAGGCCGTCGGCAGGTATTTCCGTAGAGGGTACGTAGCGAAGCTCGAAATCGCCTATAGCTATACGTTCCTATACCTATTTATACTAAATATCGATATAATAAGTACGTACTGCGTTTAGTAGATTAAAGGTAATTACGAGGGCATTCTAGCTATTAGTTAGGAGGATAAGAGGCTTTGGAATTACTACTTTAAAGGCCGAAATCGTATCCCTAATCTAATTAAGGGTAATACCTATAGGAGTAAGGTTAATAAATTTAGCTTTTAAAGTACTAAGCGTAACGAACTACTATTTACGAGCCTTCTAGGAGATAGGGGTACTAGCTAAGAAGATAACGTATCCTCTTATAGAAACCCTTCTAGTATAGTCTCCGTATAAAGTATTACTTATAGTAAAGAGCTCGATATTAGGAGCCTTATAATACTTAATACTTATCGAGGTAGTACTTTTAAGGTACTAAAATATATACTTAATAGCTATAAGGTACTCGTACGTTAGTCTACTATTACTTTTATAGAGCTTCGAAACTATAAAACTAATATTAGGGCGGCTATTATAGCTAAGGTAATTAAGGGCTCCGGTTATCTCTTAATACTTCTTTATAATATTAGTATTATAAATAGGATTAGGAAGAAGTAATATAGTACTTATAGCCTAAGGAGTCTTAATAGCGTTCGCTTAGTTAAAGCTAAAACGCTATAGGATCTTATAAGTATAGTCTCGTTAGTATAATAGAGTAAAGCGTCCTATATAGTCGTAAATAACGTATATACCGATAAACTTATTAATAGAGGGTATTTCCTTAAGGTCGTAGATAGTCTTTAGTATCGTTATAGCGCTATAAATAGCTATAGAAGAGGGTCTAGCGATAGCGACGTCGTTAACGTATATAAGAAGAATAACGTTAGTAGACTCGTTATATAGAAGGTACGGGTTTCTACCTATACTAGTATACCTAAGGTTCTTTAGCTTACTAAATAGGAACTAGAACTACTATAAGGGGGCTTCGCAGAGGCTATAGAGGGCACTATTAAGAAGGTAAACCCTATTAGTTCTATCTTTATATTTATAGGGCTATTAAATATAAATACGACTACCTTTAAGGGCAGGGGCTATAAGGAATACGCTATTAAAGTCGACGACTATAAGGTAAAGGCCTAGGTACGTTACTAAGGTAAAAAACAGGCGTACTAATATAGAGTAAGCTACTATAGCGTAGAGATCTTAAGCCGACTATTCGCCCTATTAGCGGTTTCCGTATACTACCTACCTAGCTAGTAGGTATTAAAGCGAGGTCTTAATATCTAGTACTTATATACCTAGAAGGACCTTAATACTAGTTAGGGGACTTACTAGGGACTAAGTCTTATAGTCGAGAAGGTTCTAAATCTACTTATTAAAGGTAGGCTTCTAGAAGTACTAGTTAGAGCTATTCTTCGTAGTATTAATCGTTAATACGTATTAGGAGTATTATAGGCTATAAATACGGTACTAGGATTACGGGACCGTAATTACCGTACCGCGATTATAGGACTACGATCTCTATACTGCGATTACGAAACTATAATCCCTACGCCGTAATTACGGTTCCGTAATTACGGGACTAGAACTAGTTACGTAATCGCGGAATAGTAATATCTAGATAGCTATTATACCCCTTTCCCTTAGGGAGAGGTATCTTAATATAATACCTTGAATTTAAGTATTTAAGATTATAAGTACCTATAGTACTAGCTATATTAATCGTCTTTAAGGCGTTAATATCTAACGAGATAGCCGTAGCCTAGAGAACGGAATAGGTAATAGGCTATTCTAATAGAGGTACGAAGAGGTCCTCTTCGTAATAAGTAGCTTATTCTACTAAGAGGAGAGCTCGGCTACTTAAGAAGCTATCGTTAATACGGGTAGTAGTATACTACCCTCTAACGTACGGAGCGTTACGGCTAGATCTGCGGATCGGAGGCGCTATAATAGTACGAGGCTCCGGGGACAGAGGAGAAGCCTCTATAAGAGGGTCTAGGAACTCCGAACGGGTTACGTTTAGGGGGAGGACTTCGTCCGGTTCTATAATAGTATTCTTAAAGTTATTAAAGTATAAGGTATCTAAGTTAGTAGAAGCTATAGGGCTATTCTCTTAGAGAGGGTAAGGAATTAAAGTTATTAAGGGAATTAACTTATTAAGTAGAGGTATAACTTCCTATTAGTTAATCTCTATAGTCTCGGAATTAGTAACCTTAGCTATAACCCTATCTATAGGCTCTTTAAGAAGCTACTTAGGGGTATAGTTATTAAAGGGAATCTTAATAAACTTAGAGATATCGTAGTCGGCGAAAATAGCGTTATACTTAACGATTTCTATAGAAGTATCTCGTACGGGAGGGAGTTAGCCCTCGAAGAAGCGTATATCCCTATAGTAAATAATAGCTTCGCGTTCTAGTACGTATACGTTAAAGATATAGCCGTAAGGGCTATCGAAGCCTATAAGGAAGCCCTTCTAGGCGCGTACTTTAGTCTTATTAGTATAGGGGGGGCGGAGAATACCCTTCTTATAAATATAAGTAACGTAGCTATAAGTACGGAGGTACTAAATAAATAGGGTCTAATAGGACTATAGTAGGCCGAGAGCTTTAATAAGATACTCTTAAAGAGCTTTACTATAAGGGTTAGAGGCTATAAGTAGTAGGTTAATAACTTCTACTATAGTCTTTATAGTATATAGCTATAGAGTCTCCGGGAGACCTATAGTAATAATAATAGTACGCGTACCCTCTGAAATAGTATGGCTAGCGCGTTCTACTACGCTATTCTAGGCCGGAGTATTTAGTACTAAGGGTTAGAAGGCGACGCCTTCATTAAGTAGTATTAGTTTAACCTCGAGATTATTAAATTCGCTACTTCTATTATAAGTTATAGAGACGATAGGCAGACTAGTAGAGGCCTTAAAGTATTAAATAAACTTCTTAATAGTAAAGTAGGACTCTTACTTAGTCTTAGTCTTTATAAATAGGATCTAGTAGAAGCTACTATACCTATTAATTAGATAGAGGGTATAATAGAAGCTATCCTTAAGACTCGAGGGCTTAAATTTAATAAGATCTATAAAGATTTCGTAACCTAGGGTAAGAGCCTTATAAAGAATAGAACGGCTAACGATCTTAGTACTTTTTCCGAGGTAATAAGCCTTATAGTAGAAGTCGCTAACCTCCTACTAATTAAAGAGGATACCGACCTTCTTATAAGTATCGATAATATAGCGCTTTCTAGTATAAAAGAGGCATTCGTATATAATGCGAAAAGACACCCGGGTCTTCGTAGTAAGCTAGGTAATAGAGGCTATGCTATAAATAGTCTCTAGTAGTAGTAACTTTAAAGGGGTCGTAAGTATAACTATAATACCTTAAATCTAAGTAGCTACTATAATAGGAAGGCCGTTACTAACGTAAACTATCGAATTTGTACGATAGTTATATTCGATTCTATTAGTACTTAAGAGGCCTAGTAATAGAAGGTTACTAGGGCTCTCCGGGAGATATCGGATATCCGAGATAACCTAATTAATAACTACGGAAGGATTAAGAGGAGTACGGACCTAGAAAAATACTTTACCGATACTAAGAGGCTTTATAACCTAACCGTTCGCTATATTAATAGGAGGTAGGTAAGCGTTCTCGACGTATTTAGAGAACTACGAGAAGTTATTAAAGATATTAACGTTACTACTAGAGTCGAGGATAATAGTATCTCGGCCCTAAGCTCTAGCTATAGTATAGGCCTAACTAGATATTACCGAATAAGTAATAGTATTCTAACGAGTAATATCTAACGAGGCTACTACGACCTACCTATTATTATTATTAGAGGTATTAGGAATAGAAGTAGACTCTTAGTACGTAGTATTATAATAGTAAGCTCGTATGGCTTTTATAGCTTTCTCGCAGATATCCGTAGACTACTTCGAGGGTATATTCTTCTCGAGAAGAACGTAGTCTATAAGTAAGTAGTTAAAGAGCTCCTTACCTTCCTTAAAGTAATATAAGTACGTAGGGTACTTCCTCTTAACTATAGAAGTAGCGTTAGGTATAGAATTACCCTTTTTCTTACTACGATTACTAGAACCCTATACTATAATAAGGGAGGTATATATAAATTCCTATATATTAGCCTTATAGCTAATATTATATACTATATTATTCTACTATATATTAGTAATAGTAGTATACTTTTTAAATAATATAGGGTACTATCTCCTAATACTATTTAGAAGGTAGTAGGTATATAGGTAAGAGTCGCTTCTAGTAAGTTCGTAGAGCCTTCTCTTAAGCGTCTAGGCGCGTATAAGGAAGGCGTAAAGTATCGGAAAGTTACTGCTTTTAAGGGTACTAATCTCTCGAATAAGGTCGCAGATAGTATCTTCTAAGACCTTCGGAATTATATAAATAACTGCGTTCTAGAGGCTATAGGGGTCCTAGTTAGTAATATCCTAACTAGCGCCTTTAAGGTAGTCGAGAAGTACTAGATCGATTAAGTTAACT
This sequence comes from Verticillium nubilum, assembly GCA_002851675.1. Classification (NCBI taxonomy): domain Eukaryota; kingdom Fungi; phylum Ascomycota; class Sordariomycetes; order Glomerellales; family Plectosphaerellaceae; genus Verticillium; species Verticillium nubilum. The sequence continues at coordinate 52,110 of NMXI01000091.1, forward strand.
AGGAAGCGTATAGTAGTAGCGCGTCTCGCCTTCTATAGCTTCTACGGCGCTATATTAGTAGTTACGCTAGTAGGTACAGGAATAGGGTTTACGAGGAACTCCTCGACGTCCTCCTATTTATAGGTAATAATAACGTTAAGTTACTAAGCCTAGAAATTCGATTCTCCGACTAGTACTAGAACGTTATAAGCGTTTAAAGAAGCTATAATAATAAAGGGTTAGGTATTAGAGCCTATTAAGGAGTAGTAGCTAAAGGTAGCTTAAAGTAGCTATTAGAAGCCGAGCGTAGGTAGTAAGAAAACCGGAAATTAGCTACTAGGAGCCGAAAGTTTATAGGTAGTTATTAGAGATACGATACCTCCTATAATACTATACTAAAATCGATGAAAATAATATCTAATAATAGAGCTAATAAAGCTCTTAATAAAGGTATAAAAATCGTCGTAGTAACGATAATACGCAGAGCGTTTAGGGGCTTATAACCTATAGAGGTAAAAAGAGATAGAACTAGTAATATATATGTATTCTACTAGAGGCAGGCAGGTAGGCCTGGAACTACGGACTTAGTGGGTGACGGGGCGCACGGACCCCAGGGCGTGGGGCACGGACCACCAACATATTTCACTACTTTGTAAGTCCTCTTATTTCACTGAGAGAGATTTAGGCACTAGAAGAACTCTCTAGGCTTTTTCTCTAACCGACTCACTGATCAGATCGCGCTCCTGCGAGCCCGCCGAAGCTCTGATAAACCCCTTTGACTATGCAAGATGCGCTCGACAAACTGCGTCGGGAAGAGCCACGAGCCTACGCTTGCCATGCCAGCCTCCCCCCCGCGCCAAATCTTGCCACGCCGACCGCTCAGGGTATCGCGCACAATGTTGCGTGCGGTGACTTCGACCGGCTCGTTGTTCGGCTCCTGCAGCGCCCCCCGAGCCTGCTTCTGAATAAAGGCCTCTATCGGCTTGTACCAAGAGTCAACAGGGAGCGCCACGTCCTTGTTGGAATAGATCTGCGTGTTCGTGGCGCCCACCATGGCCGTGACCACACGTACCCCGAGGGGCTCAAGCTCGATCTTGAGAGTCTCCGAGAGGAACGTCACAGCTGCCTTGGAGCTGTTGTATATTCCTACATCACAAATGTCAGCCGCATGAAACCAGGGTGTGTTCGTGCCTGCGACGATATGACGAAGACGCACCTTGCCAAGCCAGGGGTACAGCGCCCGCCATGGACGAGATGTTCAATATGACCCCCCCGGCGCCGATAATGAGCGGCACAAATGCCTGCGTGGTAGCCAGGAGGCCCCAGACGTTTACGTCGTAAAGGGCTTTCGCATCTTCGATGCGTGCATGCACCAAGGGGCCGAAGAGGGCACCTCCGGCGTTGTTGACGAGCAAGTCCAACTTGCCGCCCGACTTGCTGTCAACTTCAGCGACGCAAGATGCGACGGACTCGGACTTTGTCACGTCCAGAGCCAGTATCTCCACATCAGGCAGGTCTCTGAGGGATCCAGCCTTCGTCGGATCGCGCGCTGTCGCAAACACGCGAAAGCCTGATTGTTGAAACGACTTTGCCAGGGCAAACCCGAGGCCGCCCTCGCTGCAACCCGTGATGAGAACCAATTTTTTCGTCATGATTAAATTGGTGTTTGAGGTACTACGAAGAAGTCGTCAGTCTCGTCCTTGACATCATTGCCTTATACAACAGGTCGTTGTCGCATCGAGGGCGAGAAAGCAAAGACCCGATAAGAAACTCCGGCAGAAAGACCGATGCGTCAGTGCCGGCAGATGGATGTAACATAACTCAGAGGCGCAGAATGGTCATCTTGGCCAAGGAATACAAATACACGGAGATATTGTGACAGGGTGTCAAATGCGAACTCACGGTCTCGAGAGCGAAAGTACGAAAGCCTCCCACCGATCTGCTCCGCACCTGCATCGCCTGTAGCTGTAATTTACGCAGCATTTCATGGCTCTTAGTCTGATGTTCGACGCTCGTTTATTTTGGCAAAGCTCCGAGCGATCTACTGTCTCCTTTGATGACAGTCGCGGGAGTTAAAGCTGCCTACTCTCAATCCTAATTATCTACTAAGACTCTTGCGGCTTTAGCTACTCGAATATCGCACTGCAGCCCGTTCCTTACCACAGCCACGGGCCCAGGTAGCTACCATCAATATCGTTAGTTAACCCGCTTATGAAAAGGTTGTTTACCGTATGGCGAATTCTACATGAATGGACATTGAAGGGGTTGTTAAGGGCTAGTCGCCGGTGGACTTCACAGGTGAGGCCTAAAAGCATATTTATCCCAAGATACGTAAAGAGTGGGGGGGAAAGGAGGAGAAGAGTATGGACGCAGTGTCCTTAGTAGCAGTAGATAGTTTGCACGGTCCCCATCCTTATGTGATCCCTCTTGAGGCAGCCGCGAGTCCGCAGCAGTATCGCTCTTCGGTATAGTATAGGCTGTAGATTGCCTAATACTTACCCACGGGTATAGCCCGTAACTGGGGTGCACAACTCAGTACTTTACTTGGTCAGGATAGCCTATCAAATATAGGGCTGGCCGCATGCGAGGGCGTCTTGCCTGAGGCATAGGTTAAAAGATCAAAGACCTTTTGTCAGAAGCGTTGGATGAGTAGAGTGAAGAGGTCTTCCGCAGTTCTCTTCCGCAGTCGATTAGCAGGTAGGTATAGGGTAGAATAACACCTGAAATCTGCCCCCGCACCTCTGGAGGTCGCCTCTGCGCTCCTCACATAGCTGCTCAACAGCTGCCGCGCCCGTAGAACGCCCTGACTACCCTGTTTCAAGACTGCCGCAGTGAGAGCCCTGACACCTTTTGTACGGTATGCGATCTATGAGCGAGACAAGGCTGCCACCTGGAGCACGTGGCCTACTCCCTGTCGCGGTCGTTGTAGTCCGTGATGATGGGCTTGAACGAGATACGTGTGCACTACGCTTGTTGAACTGCTTACACCGATCGAGGCCTTCTACGCCGAGTACTACTCGAAGTGCTTCCAGGTCATTAACACAGATTTCGCCGAGAACCCTGGTTTGCTTGATTTTTTGCTAGTCGACGGAACCGTCTATTGAACGCCAAGACTCAGCCCATAGTCTCCCGGAAACGTCTGTCCACGACATGGCGACCATGGCTTCGGGGTAACCGGATTATACTACTGAATATGAATGAATTGACGGTATAATCTAGCAGTAAGCCTATCTCTCTCCTACTGGATCAGGATGGTCTGGTCTCCAACTCTGTCTAACAGCTGCCTGAGCAAGTGAGCAAGATCCTCTGCAACCTGGGGAGAAATATACTGAAGGGTCTTCTCCTCAGTCTTTGCTTTGGTAAGTTCGACGCCCAGCGCCCTAAAATTGATGCTCTCAACAGCACCAGACTCGCTGAGACCAAAGATAAACTCGTCAAGCGCCTTGTATCCGTAACCCTGCCTGTCCAGGGTACCCAGAGTTGGACAGGTTCCCTGCTCCCAGACCAGGCCAGACTCAATCGCCTCAACCTCCTGGTCAGTAAGGGTACTGGTGATTGACCTCCATGCCTCGCGGTCGTTGGTCTTGAGGTTGGAAGGGTAGAGGCGCACTCTCGTCGGGGTACCAAAGAAGTTGAACAGCATGTTGGCTCCGCGAATAGTCAACTCCGTCACGGACAGGCCGGGACCGTCATCGGTCGCGATGACAATGGTGGAGTTTGTAGCAGCATCGTGATAAGTGCCAGAGTATTTGATGTCGGCTTCGGCCTTGGCGGCCTCCTGCAGGGGCGGGACCATTCTCTCGATGAACCTGGATCCGAAATGTTGCAGCAGGCTTTCAGTAGCCTCCTGAGCCGGCCCTGCGACGAGGACGGTCAACACAAGATCGTAATCTGGCACAAGGATTAGAGCGGCCTGATAGCCGGGCAAGTGTCCCGACTTGTAGTTGGCAGGGATGATTCTCCCGTCGCCTGTGATGTTCTTCGTGCGCATAATCTCCCACGAGTAGCCGACCATGACTCCGCTCGAGTCAGTAAAGCCAACTGGCTTGAGCCATCGCCTCGTGGTGATGGGATCCAGCAATGTGCCGTCGAGAATCGAGTTTCCAAACTTGATGAGGTCCTTGGTGTTGGTGTAGAACCCTCCAGCTCTGCCTTGGTATTAGTTTGAAGTTTCTTTCGTAGACGGGCATCATGGCAAGTCAAGTCTAACTTACGGATTCTCGAATCCCAGGTCGAGGCCCCAGCTGGTGTGGTTTACTGCGATGGCTCCCCATGCAGCATTCGGGGCGTCGGCGGTCGAAGTGTTGGTCATGCCGAGTGGGGCGAGAATGTCTTGTTGAATGAATTTATCATATGGAGTCTTTGAAACGACTTCAACCACGAGGCTCAGCAGGAAAATGCCAATGTTGGAGTATACGGGCGCAGTTTCGGGTGCAAAGACTGGGTGTCGCCGCCCAAAATGGCGGAAGAAGTCGACTCGAGTGCATCGTGGCAAGGTCTCGGGGTTTTGGCCCGTCACAGCGCAGTGAGACTTATCAGTTCCGACCAGGTCAGGGAATGCGGGACCTAGGTCGAAAGGGAATGCAGCCAGATCGACAGCGACCGCAAAGGGCGTCAGTAAACAACATTTTCAACCGGAGACGTCGATGAACTCACATTCTGCAGCGATTCCACCCATGTGAGAGGCGAGGGCACCAATAGTGATGTGATCCCAGTCCACCTCGGTGATACTACTGGGAATCTCGTCGGTGGCGATGAACCTCAATTCGGGGAGATACTTGGTGATGGGGTCCTCAAGACTGACGCCGAGCCGGAGCAGTGCCAGAATGGGAAACAGCTTGGAGACGCTGGAAACACGATAGATGGTTTCCTCGTCGATTGCGGTCACTCCCGTTGTGTTTAGCCCACCGATCGGGTAAATGTGGTGGGACACAAACGGGGTATCTTCGTGAAGGGACTTTGCAGCCACCGATATAGCCGTGTTGGGGTACCACGTCTCCGAGACGAGCTTCAGCGCCGCGAAAAGGTCGACGATGGCCTCTTTGATGAATGGGCTGGTGCTGGGGGACTTGGCAGCGGGAAACACAGGCCCAGCAGGAGGACAGTACCATGCCTGGGCCAGAGGAAGGGGAAGCAAAGCCGCCCCGGCGAGCCAGATGGCCTTGCTGGAAATAATCATGGTGGTTTTGTTGTCTTTCGAGGCTTGATTCTTGGCCCACTGAGTTGTGTTGATAACGAAGGAAGGGTTCTCAAGAGGGACACTTGACTGGGGCCGCTTGTCTACCTTATATCTCATCGGGCTGGGCGAGAAGCCTTGAAGCCTTAAGAGTAGATACATTCGGCATTCTTTCCTGCTCGATCGACAGAGTGGAGCATTGCTACCAGCCGGAATTAATCTGGCCAACCTTACTCTGCGTGCTTGCTTGCCGCTTGGAGTAGAAAAACTCCGGGCACGCCACAGTAAAGCCGCATTAACGAATGGGCAATCCTCGTTTTGAGACGTCCCTGAAGCGAAATAGCGGACTCTCAATCGATGTCGGGACGAATATGACCCCCGGTGCTTCCCATCACTCGAACTTACCAAGACTCCCAGCACTACGAGATTTATCCTTTTGATTTTATGCAAAGCCCTTCAGCCAGTCTTTGTCATCTTTCACAAGCATCGCAAAACCTGCCCTGATTCATCTCATGGTCATGGCAGAGCGCACCGAAGAAGCGGTCCGGGATGACGACTCGCAATTCCAAGATGTCATGTCTCAGTTTCCAGCTCTCAACGGCCACACGCAACTCGTGCTCGGCTTTCGACTGGCCGACGGCACGACTCCTGAAGTTGTGGGGAACACGCTCCGAGCAGCCTTTGACAAGTTGGCAACCAAGATATCCTGGCTCGGCGGACAAGTCCTGAAAGAAAGTCTTCTGAAGCCGGCTCCTTGGCCAGCCGATGCGCCAGCAAACGACGTCGTCCGGCTAAAAGACTGCACCGCCTTGATGCCATCGATGGCTGAGCTCTTGGACAAGGGCGTACCCATTTCGACCCTGGATGCGAAGATTGTTTCCCCGTTTCCAGGGTTGGGCCTGGGCCACCAGCTGATTCCTCCTGTGCCCATCGTAGCGCTTCAGGCCAACTTGATCCGCGGCGGCTTGCTTCTCACCATGTGCTTCCACCACATCGTCATGGACGGCACCGCGGTTGTCCAGTTTATACAGCTGTTAGCCCTCGTGCTTGATGGAGGCGACGTGCCGACTTCGCATGTCGAACAAGCCAATCGCGACCGGAGCCGCGTGGTGCCATTGCTCTCGCGCTCCGAGCCCCTGAAGGACTACCGAGACTTGCGCCGGCCACCCGGATTTACGTATCCTGCTGTTGAGTCGCCGCCCCGATGGTGCTACTTCATGATGCCCACGGCTGCCTTGAAGGCCCTGGTGAGGCTGTCATCGAAATCGACGTCGTCTACCGCTCCATTGCTCTCGGAGAACGATGTGCTGTGCGCATTTTGCTGGCAGCGCATCAGCGCGGCACGCCTGGCCCGGCGCTCACCCACCCTCAAACCGGAGACCATGTCCAAGTTCTCCCGGGCCGTGGACGGGCGACTTGCCATGGGCGTTCCCTTCAGCTACATGGGCCACATGGTGTACCACGCATCGGTGCGGCTTCCGCTGCAGCACCTGGCATCGTCGCCGCTGGCCATCATCGCACAGGCGCTTCGGTCTGCGCTCAATGCCGCCAACAATGAGTGGACGGTGCGCAGCTACGCCACCTTTGTCGCCCGTGAGCCTGACAAGTCGGCTCTCTTGTATGGCGGCGTCACAGACCCGAACACCGACTTGGGCGCCACCTCGACCCTTGCGGGAGAGGGAGGCTGGCCTCAGTCCTTTGGACCGTTGCTGGGCAAATGCTGCTTTCTACGACGTCCTTACACGACGCCTATCACCGGCTCTATCTCCATCAGCCCGGTGGAGGGTGACTTGATTCCACTGGGATTGTGTCTGCCCGAGGCTGACCTGGAGCTTTTGAAGGCCGACAGGGAATGGAAGAAGTACACCAAGGTAATTGGCTGACCTGGGTTGGCTTGGTATAAGTGCCGCATAGGTAGCTTAGACACACAGTCACATAGTAGATTACGTAGTGATTAATGCTGGAGCATGTGCATCTAGAGTCCAGAGTCGTTCCTTTCGTCCGAATTGCTGCATAGTAAGAAATAGGACAGTACTTGCTTCTCTAGTCTTGAAACAGAGTATTTAGTGGTAGACGACTGCCGAGCCACCTTTGAAGAAGATGTATTCCCAATGCCATTCGTCATGAACACCTATGTTCTGGCTGGGTCGCCCCTCCTAGAGTCTGTCATGAAATTTGACTTGTACAGGACATGTCATCTTTGATAACATTTGACCAGATAGACTGGTTCGACCTGGCCGGAGTTTGTTCTAACATGAGTCCGCCTCAACCCACCCACCCATACTTTTGTCCGCAGGCAGGGCGCAAATGTATGATGATACGCCAAATGAGCGTCGCGCCCGGACAAATAGATACAGCGAACAGGGGGCCAGGATGTGCTTAGTGCTATGGACAGGCAATCACTCGATTTGCCCCGGCGTAATGCTTCATCACTGTCCTGTCCAGTGCTGATGTCGAAAGCGATTAAACATGTCTCTTGATTCTCCATGTTCTATCCGCGGCTACAAACCTCGACATAACCCACTTCTTCTTCTTCTTCTTCTTCTTCCACCGACGTGTTGATATTAAGAAGCGAAAGAGAGACTGCTCAAGACTGCACCACACTACGCGAGACTGTCTAGGAGAACAGAAGAAAATGCAGAGCGAAGACATAGACGCGGCGGCTACCGAGCCCATCGCCATCATCGGCCTGAGCTCCAAGTTTGCGGGCGAAGCCACTGACCCTGAAAGGCTGTGGAAACTGTTGGCCGAAGGACGGGATGGCTGGTCTGAGATTCCGTCGTCTAGATTCAACTGGACTGGCTCGTTCCATCCAGATCACGAAAAGCCTGATACTGTTCGTCTGACATGGCAAGATAAGAAATTGGCGGACGAACTTGCTGACCTGATGGGACCTTAGATGCATGTGCGGTCGGGACATTTCTTGGCAGATGACATCGGCAAGTTCGACGCCGCCTTTTTCAACTTTTCTGCGGAAACAGCATCGGTAGGCAGTTCGCTGAACAAGATCAAAGCAAAGTTAATGTGGCACGTACTGACATGGTATACTTCGCACATAGGCATTAGACCCTCAGTTTCGACTTCAGCTAGAGTCCGTTTTCGAGGCTTTTGAAAATGGCATGTCACGCCGTCAATGACGAGACCTCCTGGGCCCGAGGCTCCTGCTAACTTGTATCTTGTAGGAGGACTTTCCATACCCGCGGTTGCAGGCTCTAACACGTCTGTCTACATGGGCACCTTTAATCACGACTACCGGGAAGCCATGGTGCGTGACGAAGACAACCTGCCCAGGTTCATGGTGACGGGCACAGGCGCGGCCATGGCGTCCAACCGAGTCTCGCACTTCTTCGACCTGCGCGGCGCGAGCCTGACACTCGACACGGGCTGTTCATCGAGCCTGGTGGCGCTGCACCAGGCGGTCCAGAGCCTCAGGAACAGGGAGTCGGACATGGCCGTTGTCGGCAGCGCGAACTTGATGCTGAACCCGGACATGTTCAAAGCCTTGGGATCCATCAGGTAAGGCAGAAAGCCAGCAAGCACTTTGTCAATCCTCAGATTAGTGTGGTCTTTTGCACGGCGGCACGCATGCTAACTGCAGGCCAGTGTTCTGTCTCCTGACGGCAGATCCTACTCGTTTGACAGCAGGGCAAACGGCTACGGGCGCGGCGAAGGCGTAGCCACGCTCGTCATCAAGCGTCTCAAGGATGCTTTGGCAGCCGGCGATCCGGTGCGGGCCGTCATCCGCGAGACGAGCCTGAATCAAGATGGCAAGACGGAGACAATAACGTCGCCCCGGAAAACGGCCCAGGAGGAGCTGATGCGCACATGCTATCGTAGCGCCGGGCTCGACCCGCGCGACACGCAGTACTTTGAGGCCCACGGCACAGGAACGCCGACAGGAGATCCCATCGAGATCCAGGCTGTTGCCGCCGTGTTTCAACCGGGAAGATCGGCCGACGAGCCCCTCCGCCTGGGGTCCGTCAAGGCAAATATAGGCCACACGGAACCGGTCAGTGGACTGGCGAGCGTCGTCAAGGTAGTGCTGGCACTAGAGAAGGGCCTCATCCCGCCGTCCATCAACTTCGCCACTCCCAACGCCGCGCTCGACTTGGATCAGTGGTGCATTAAGGTCCCGATGCAGCTTGAGGCTTGGCCTGTACCTAAGAACGGTCTTCTGCGTGCCTCCATTAACAACTTTGGCTACGGCGGTACGAATGCGCACATGATCCTGGAGCGTCCAGACTCGAGGCCACCTGGACTAGGCGTGGGAAAACACACAAACGGGACGAACGGAAGAAACGGCACGTACGAAAGCAACGGGACGACGGGCAAAAACGGAATCAGTCGCGCCACTAATGGTGTTTCGCCGAGCCTCCTCCATATTGATCCCATCACAGATGAGAGCAAGAACGGGACAAAGTACCGTCTCGGCTCGCCAAGGAATAAGACCAAGCTGCTCATTCTCAGTGCGCGAGATGAGCGGACCTGCAAGAAAGTCATCGCCAACGTCAAGACGTATCTGGAAGACCAATTAGGACAACAACAACAAAAACAAAACACGCAGGACAACGCCGAGATACTCCTACAGAGCCTAGTCTACACCGTCGGCCAGCGCCGGACGCGGTTTAACTGGGTCGCATCGCAGCCCATCTCGTACACCCAGGGCATCGGGCAAGTCATCGAAGCCCTCGAATCGCCCAAGTTGAAGCCCGTCAGAACATCGCGCCAGCCTCGCATCGGCATGGTATTTACAGGCCAGGGAGCGCAGTGGCACGCCATGGGAAGAGAGCTGATCATCGCCTACCCCGTCTTCAAGGCGTCGCTCGAGGAAGGTGACGGGCATCTGAGGGCGCTCGGGGCCGACTGGTCGTTGATGGAAGAACTTCACCGCGATGCCGGGTCGACCAGAGTCAACGAGACAGCAGTCAGCATCCCCATTTGCGCCGCGCTGCAGATTTCCCTGGTACGGCTGCTCCGCGACTGGGGCATCAAACCGACATCTGTGACGAGCCACTCCAGCGGCGAGATTGCTGCGGCGTATACGGTAGGAGCCATCGACTACCGGGCCGCCATGGGCATCGCGTACCACCGGAGCGTTCTCGCAGCCGACAAACGCTTCCACGGGTCGGTCGCCAGCGGCATGGCTGCGATCGGGGTTGGCCCAGAGGAAGCCGAGGGCTACCTGCAGCAGGCTGCAAGGAGCAGCAGTGGTGAGGCCGTGGTGGCGTGCACCAACAGCCCCAAGAGCGTCACCATCGCAGGAGATCTCTCGGTGGTGCAGGCCGTCGAATCCATGGTCAAGAAAGACGGCCTTTTTGCGAGCCGTCTCAAGGTAGATATCGGGTACCACTCGCATCACATGAAGCCCATGGCCGACCCGTATCTCGACGCGCTTCGCAGCATGGTGGCTGGAGAAAATGACCACAACAACAGCAAGAATGTCAGCAGAGACCAGCAACACCAGCGGCTTGAGTCCATTGCGTTTTACTCTCCGGTGACCGGGGACCGCATGACGAGCGTCGAGGACATAATCGACCCGAATCACTGGGTCCAAAGCCTGGTTCGCCCCGTGCAGTTCCTTGACGCCTTTTCCGACATGATCCTGGGAGACTTTGACCCCTCGGGCTCGGGCGTCGACGTGATCCTCGAAGTTGGCCCGCACACGGCACTGCGAGGTCCCATCCGGCAGATCATGGAGCTCCCTGAATTCAGCGGCTTGCAGATCCCTTACTACGGCTGCCTGTCTCGCAACGCCAGCGCGCGTGACACGCTGCAAGCCATGGCCTCCAACTTGGTCAGCGAGGGCTACCCCGTGAACCTCGAGGCCATCAACTTCCCGTGGGGCAGAAGCCCCGAGGTGACAGTGCTGACCGACCTGCCCTGGTATCCATGGAACCACCAGACCCGGCACTGGACGGAGCCTCGGTTCAACAAGGCCCTTCGTGAGAGACGCCAAGCACCCCATGACCTACTTGGGTCTGTGGTGCTGGGGTGCAATATGGAGGCCCCGTCATGGCGACACACGCTGCGCACGTCAGACGCGCCGTGGATCAGAGACCACATGGTTCAGTCCAACGTCCTTTATCCCGGAGCAGGGTTTGCGTGTTTGGTTATCGAAGCAGCAGCCCAGACGGCACAGACCGAGGCTGAGGCCGAGACTGGCGGGCGAGAACAAGTACGACCAGCAGGGTCCAGGGTGATCTCGGGTTATCGTCTACGAGACGTAGATATTAGACAGGCGTTGTTGGTGCCAGAAACGCCCGAAGGCATTGAGATTCAGACGACGCTCCGACCTGTAGATGAGAAGGCCATTGGCACCAAAGGCTGGAAGCACTTTACCGTCTCGTCCGTCACGGCGGATAACCGATGGACGGAACACGCCAGGGGATTGATTTCTGTCGAGTACGAGGGAACGGCCGCCAAGTCTGGGCTTGGGCTTGGGCTGATCGATATTGGTGTCAACGGTCAGCGGACGATGGCGGCCACTTCTGGTCGGCGTATCGTCCCTGAGGACATGTTTGCGAGCTTCAGGTCGGTGGGCATACATCATGGGCCGGCATTCCAGAACCTCAAGGGCATTTTGCAGTCCTACACAGGCCAGCGGTCCACCACGATCCTGGATGTTGCCAGCACGGCCGGACCGTATGATGTGGCCCACAGCCATGTCATCCACCCGACGACGCTGGACTCGGTGGTGCAGGCAGCCTATACGGCCCTTGATAAGGCCGGCCACTACCAGGAGAGCGCCCGGGTGCCCAACGGGATCAAGCACATGTGGGTGTCGAGCCGAATCAGTCACGAGGCCGGGCACCGCTTCCGAGCGCAGGCGGTAGTCCGCGGAGCCAATGCCCAGGGGTTTGAGGCCGACGTAATACTGGCCGATCACGGGGCCGAATGTGGGGCTGATACCGGATCCGAAGATATGCTTGAAAGCGGGTCCGAGAACGGAGCCGGAGCCGGAGCCGGAGCCGGAGACTCCCATGGTGCCCGGCCGGTGCTCGAGATCCAGGGCCTTGCGTTCCAGTCCTTGGGCCAAACCGTCGGCGTACGAGGCGACAAACCGTGGGAGAACGACATATGTAACACTGTGGAATGGGCTGCCGACCTGAGCCTTGCTTCCCATGCGACCCTCAACGACATTAAGACGAGGGACCTCGACTTCCCCCTAGCTGACGACAGCATCACAGCCGACCTGCGCCCAGTCTGCATAGCCTTCATCCGCAACGCACTGAACGGCCTGACGCCGGCCGATGTCGCCTCACTGTCAGGCCACATGGCGCGGTTCTACACCTGGATGCAGGACCAGGTGCGCCTCGCCAAGCTGGGCAAGCTGGGCCCTGGAAGCGAGCAGTGGCTTTCACATAGCACACCGGAGCAGATGCGGCGAATCCAGCTCGCGTCGGCTGCCAGCGTCACGGGCGAGATGGTATGCCGGCTGGGGCCGCAGCTGGCGGCCATGGTGCGCGGCGAGACGGCGCCGCTGGAGCTGATGATGCAGGACCGGCTCCTGACGCGATACTACGGCGATGCCAAGCTGGAAAGATGCTTCACGCAGCTGGCGTCTCTGCTGCGTCGCGCCGTGCATAAAAATCCTCGCGCCCGTATCCTCGAGATCGGCGCCGGCACCGGAAGCGTCACGCGTCACGCTCTCACCGCCCTCGGCTCCGCTGCGTCCGGCGGTCCGCTCGCCGGCCTCTACCATTACACCGACGTGTCCCAGGGCTTTTTTGAGGCAGCTCGTGACGACTTTGCTGCCTGGAGCGACCTGTTGGTTTTTGACAGGCTCGACATTGAAGCCAATCCTGCCACCCAGGGCTTCCAGCCAGGCAGCTACGACATTATCATTGCCTGCGAGGTGCTGCATGCTACAAAGTCCATCTCCAGCACCTTGGACAACGTGCACAACCTCATGAAGCCCCATGCCACGCTGCTTCTCATCGAGACGACGCGTGACCAGCTCGACGTCCAGCTCGTCTTCGGCCTGCTCCCCGGCTGGTGGCTCGGCGAGGAGGACTATCGCAAGGACAGCCCGTCCCTGAGCGTGCCTCAGTGGGATCTCGCTCTGAAGCAGTCCGGCTTCACCGGCGTCGATGTTGAGGCCCGTGACTGCAAGAGCGTTGACGCGTATGCCTTTAGCACCATCATGTCACGTGTGAAGTCGCCGCAGCCCCCGATGCCGAGCTCCGATGATATTGTGCTCGTCACCTACGGCAAAGCCTCAGGCCCCCCAACGAGCTGGATCTCATCGTTGCAACGGTCCATTGCCGGGTCGGGTTCTTTGCCTGACGTTCAGGCTCTCGACTCGATTGAAGGAACTACAGCGGCCACATATAGCGGCAAGATCTGCGTCTTCCTCGGCGACATGAGCCAGTCGGTGCTATTCGATGTGGAGCCCGCCGCCTTGGAGGGCATCAAGCTGTTCACTGCCAACTGCAGTGGCTTCCTCTGGGTGACGGTGGGTGGTTCCGTCGAGTGCAGCAGTCCCGGCTCAGCATTGGCAGCTGGCTTTGTGCGGTCTCTGCGTAACGAGTATGTCGGGCGGCGCTTCGTCACCTTGGATCTCGATCCGTGCCGGTCCAAGTGGTCACACCAGGCCGAGACTGCCATAGTAGAGGTTCTGCAGCATTCGTTCGGCACGGGGGACGCTGTTGGCGCCGTCGATGCTCACCCCGTCGAGTTCGAATACGCCGAGCGGAACGGTGTCCTGCTGATCCCCCGCTGCTTCAAGGACGTCAACAAGAACAAGATTGTCTCCCCAGAGGCCTTCAAAGACAGCAGCGACCAGCCTCTGGCTACTGCCCTTGAGCCGCTGCACCAGACGGGCCGCACCCTGGGCATGAAGGTTGGCGTCCCAGGCCTCTTGGACACGCTCGTCTTTGATGACGATGCTCGCCCTGCGGACGTTCCGGACAGTCCCTTGCCTGACGATTTCGTCGAAATCGATGTCCGCGCGTACGGGCTGAATTTTCGAGACGTCATGGTCGCCATGGGCCAGTTGGAGGACAAGGTCATGGGCCTCGAGTGTTCCGGTATCATCGCTTGCGTGGGGAAAACTGCCGCTTCCCACGGGCACAAGGTAGGAGACGGCGTCTTCTGCCTTCTCAGAGGCCCGTTTGGGAATCGGGCCCAGACAGAGCACTGGAACGTCGTTCGCATGCCCGCGGGGAAGACCTTCGCGGAGGCTGCGTCACTACCCATGATCTTCACAACAGCTTACACGGCCCTCGTGGACGTGGCCCGTCTGCAGCGCGGCCAGTCGGTGCTGATCCATGCCGCCGCTGGCGGTGTTGGCCAAGCGGCCATCATGCTGGCACAGCATCTCGGCGCCGAGATATACGTGACCGTGGGCTCGCCTGACAAGCGGGACTTCCTGATACGCACATACGGCATCCCCGACCATCACATCTTCAACAGCCGTGACACATCGTTTGCGCCAGGCATCCTCGCTGCCACCGGCGGCCATGGCGTGGACGTGCTGCTGAACTCACTGGCAGGGCCGCTGTTGCAGGAGAGCTTCAACATTGTCGCCCCGTTTGGGACATTTGTTGAGATTGGGAAGCGTGATCTGGAGCAGTCCAGTTTTCTCGAGATGCGCCCGTTTACACGCCATGTGTCATTCTGCTCCCTCGACGTGCTGGCCATGACGCGAGGAAAGGGGCATGATGTGCGACGTATCTTGACCGAAATCGCCCGCATGGCTGAGCTCAAGATCATATCGCCTGTCCACCCGCTTACCACATATCCCATGACCGATATTGGCAAGGCTTTCCGTCGGCTGCAGACGGGAAAACACACAGGAAAGTTAGTGCTCTCCGTCGGTCGGGACGACATAGTACCCGTCCAACAGCGAGAGAAGACGGCACGACTGTCTCCTGATGCTTCCTATCTGCTCGTGGGGGGCGTCGGAGGCATTGGGAAATGTGTGGCCAACTGGCTCGTTGCTATTGGCGCGAGAAACCTCATCCTTTTGTCACGCAGCGCCGGCGGCACTGGCAAGAAGTCTTCGTCGTTCTTGAAGGAGCTGCGCGACACAGGTTGTCGAGTCGAAGCCATCAGCTGCGACGTCTCCGACACGGCCGACCTGTCGAGGGCTCTTGTTCGCTGTAAGAACAACGGACTTCCAGCCATCAGAGGTGTCATCCAGGCTGCTATGGTTCTTCAGGTAAGCTCATCCCGTCTCTTTCTTCATTGTGTTTGACTCGAACTCTGCTGCTGAATGAGTGCTCATTATACTCGCAGGATTCCATCTTGGAGCAGATGACCCTGGACAGCTTCAAGGCTGCCATTCTGCCCAAGGTTCACGGCACCTGGAATCTCCACGCTCAGTTCCAGCAGGTCGACTTCTTCCTCATGCTCTCCTCCATCAATGGCATCGTCGGCTACGCAAGCCAGTCCAACTACTCGGCTGGTGGGTCGTACCAGGACGCCCTTGCTCGATGGCGAGTAGCGCGTGGCCTTCCCGCCGTGTCCATCGACCTTTGCGCCGTCAAGACTGTAGGTTACGTCGCCGAAACAAAGGGAGTTGCCGGCCGCATGCGGAGAGTCGGCCACATGCTCCTCAGGGAGGACCAGCTCCTCGGTCTGCTTGGGAGTGCCATCCTGGCGCCCTTCGATCCCCAGGTCATCGCAGGACTCAACACAGGTCCTGGTCCACACTGGGACAGCGCCGGCGAGTCACAGTTAGGTAGAGACGCGCGCTTCATTGCCTTGGAGTACCGCCAGCAGCAGCAGCAACGGGGCGATGGCAAGCAATCTGAAGCCGGCAGTTCCCTCGCCAACGGGTTGGCCGAGACCACGTCGCGAGCCGAGGCCGAAAGCCTCGTCGTTGCTGCCATCACCAACAAGCTGAGTGAAATTTTCGTCATCTCCATTGACGAAGTGGACCCAGCCCAGCACCCGTCGCACTACGGCGTAGACTCACTCGTTGCCGTTGAGTTGCGGAATATGCTCTCGCACCAGGCTGCAGCTGACATTTCAATCTTCAGCATTTTGCAGACTCAATCACTGAACGCTCTGGCTAGCGAAGTGGCTTCCAAGAGTAGATTCGTGCAGTGGACTTGATTCATCTTTCTCGGATGGGTGCCGCGTGAAAGCTTGACCCGCAAACATGTTTTCCTTTTAGTTATGGAGACGCATGGAGTTTCATCTTTTTTTCTGTACTCGGTATTAGGTATAAGAAGGAAATCCAGGTGTTTATCAAAGCCACTGATGACGTGAGATGGTGCTGCCATGCCACTTACACCATTTTGACTGGGACGTAATCCTGATTGTGCCCTACTGGCTAAGCATCTTACATTGTGAGCATCCTCTCCAAGAGACCAAGAACAGTGTCTGTGTCAATACGACGGGACTTTCGCTGTGCATTTGGATTCTTCCTATAGGACAATGACAACAGCTCGATTACTATGTCTTGGATGTCTTGTGCGTTCATCGTGTTCGCCGTACCTGCATCGTCGCCTATCCTCCCACACCATATGCCTGTCCTCACATCAAAGTATTGCACGTCCTACTGACAAGGGCAGTAGAAACCTTTCCCAATTTTATCCCGTTCAACTAACGTCCACTGCGTACCTTAGAAAAAGCCAGGCCTGGGCCTCAAAGGCCAGACACGAACCCTCCTCAACGCCCACAACTGACACCCAAAAGCAGCCCGCATGATGACTCACGCCGTTTTCCATGAGAGTCTTAATCACTCACTCACTTGGATGCTCTTTGCATCTCCCTTGCCCTTTTTGGAAGTCTCGCGCTTAAAGATACTAAACAAGCCCCCAGCAGCCTCGAATGGCCGCGAAAGATGACCAGTGGCAGACTGTCCAAAGACATGGATTTGCACCAACTTGTTCTCGAAAGCTCCTTTGAGGGGGATGATGGCCTGGGTCATCATGGGCTGCTGAAATCCGAGGTAGAAATGGATAAAGCTTGCCACCAAAATCACCAGAAGTTGACTGCGGAACGCAGCACGAAGCTGCTTCAAGTCGTAAGAGTTGACGGTCGCGGCAGGCTTGCTCTCTGACTTCTCGGGATTAGTCTCGGCGTGAGGGATCCTGGTCATTTCTGTCAATGAATATTATCATGTCAGCACTGTCATGTATCATCCCTCCTATGTGCTGGTCTCTCCGGTTGGTGGACTGAGGAGGCCGTGTAGCTCATACCCTTCTTCTCCCTGATACTGAAGTAGACACGAACGTAAAGCGTGGTCATGATAAGGTTGCTCATTACATATGCGCCTCGGATCGTCTTGAGTACGACGGGATCCTCGATTTGGACACGCTTGGCGACCTGCATCATGAAGAGGATGATAACCAAGTTGGAGCTGTTGTAATTGACTCCAAGTCAGCTTGGTAACCTTGTGGCTTCTTGCGCATACGAAACACTGACATGTAAGGATTGACAGCCATCATGTCATAGATTTAGAGGCGGCACAACGAAATGGAAAGACACGGCAGGTTACGCTTCGCGGCCGAAATCGAGTGATGATCGGGAGACATCGAGTAGTCGATGATTGATGCTCCTAGTTGGTGTTTTGATCATTGCAGTGCTGCATGACTCTGTCACTGTGGTTTCTGATTTGTTGAGGAAGCCGTGTAAATGCTCCGAGATCCAGACTCCGAGAATTTCCGCAACAAATTGGAACTGGTGTTTCTATTCCATTATATGCGGACTTATTCTGTTCCCTGGCTTCAAACTTATGTCCGCCCACATTCCGTCCGGCGGCTCCGGGAAATGGTCCGCTTCCGTTCTCTGCCCGCGTTGAATCGTTTACCCGGTTGATCTGCCATGGGTCGATTGGCTAGGCCGTCCAGTGATTATCTGCCTGTCGACATCAGTACCCGAAGTGACGCATTTTACTTAGTCGCTTGATTCTTTCCGCGAAGCCTTCTTTGCTTTCCTGGAAATGTCGTGGGAAATTTCGAGTCCTCAATCTTCTTCTGACAGATAACAATCCCGAAGGGCAGTACACGAATGAAGACAGATTTGGTCCAGGGTTTTCTGTGATGAAGTCTTTCATGAAACGCGTCTGGCAGAGGCTTTTTGACCACTATCCAGCGCTCTGATGTATCTCAATTGTTTCGAACAAACAAGCTGGCATTTCGCACAAAAGATTAGACCAGAATTATCATGCTCGACCGCTGTATCATGGTTCCGCTTGGGAATTTTTGAGTAACCAGCCATTGTTCCTCGGGGTAAATATACTCCGCTGACCAACTATTCCTTGACTTACAAGTGCGAAGTAGATCATTTACTAGCATTAATACAATCGAAGTAATAATTCTCTGTGCACACGGAAATGTATTAAAGCTACCATATAGTATCGACAGTTCACTCTTATAACTTGTCAAAGCAGTCACCACCGCGCAAGGTCTGAACACGCCAGCCGCTTACTACGAAAGTCAACAATTCCGTCTACTTTACGCAAGACCAGCTAGCAGAACATTCCAGTTCGAATTCCGTTTGGCTTCAACTTTTGCCATCATGACCGTGCAGCTACTGGAAATCCCTGGCGGCATGTCATTCTACCACTCCAGCGAGGAAGAGTCCCGCTGGCTCTACGACGAGATCGTCAAGGACCACTGCTACGACGTTGGACCGCTTCCTAGTAATCCATTCATCATCGATGCAGGAGCAAATATCGGATTATATTGTCTCTACATCAAAAAGGCATACCCGGCAGCGCAGGTCCTTGCCTTTGAGCCGGCACCCGAGTCAGTCTCGATACTTCGACAGAACTTGGCATTGCACAAAATCTCTGGGGTCGAGGTGCATGATTGTGCCCTGGGGTCGAAGACCGATACGCAAACATTGACTTTTTTCCCAAACACGCCGTCGAACGCGACCCTTTTCTCGGACGAAAAGGATAAATACCTGGACCTGATTGCCAATCAGGTTGGCCAAGATATAGCTGACAGAATGTCCGATGGTGCCCACCAATATCCGGTCGCGGTCAAAAGGCTTTCCCACTTTCTTCAAAGTCGTGGGGGCGATCAGAAGATTGATTTGGTCAAAATCGACGTCGAAGGCGGGGAGTTGGAAGTGCTGGGTGGGATCGACGACGAGCATTGGCCCTTGATCCAGAATATTGTCATGGAGGTTTGGGACTCGAGTGGTCAGCTTGCCGAGGCTGAAACATTCCTGAAGAAGAAAGGATTTGCTGTTGAAAGCGCACTCGTTCCCTGGATTGAGAACCGGGCGGAGACGTTAAAGATGTACATGGTCAAGGCACGCCGCAGCGTTCTTGACGCAAAGTAGTCGGAAACCCCACCGGCTTGGCCTGTTTCGATTGCGAGCAACAACTCTGGAAGGCAAAGTCAAATAGTTAGTTACGGTCTCCTACTATGTCAGATATTTCCTGGATCAGGTCTTGATTCGATCATTGGTGCGGACCGTGCAAAATTCCCTAGTTCTTCTCTCGTTCTACAAAATGGTACGGAATCCGAATGCGTGTCCGAAGCACAACGCGAAACAGCATGACAGCCGACACCAACCACCCGACTACTAGCCGGGCTGACAGTAACGCAAGACACGTCCTTGCGAGCGTTCAGCTCTCGATAACTGATACTGTACCACTCATGGCTTGCTCCCACGAGAACTGTTAGAATGCGCTTTCACAAGAACCTTAGGGTAAGGCTCCCTTGACTTAGCTGTTGAATGGACTTCACTGCTTGCATGAACCCTATCCCGAGCTTTGGCTGTTCCTTAGAGCTCTGGATAGTAGATTCCGTAGTGTAAAGAATGGATGTGATTGTTGGCCGCCAAGGAAACTTACTCTATTAAATGGGGGGGTATCAAGCCGGGCTTGCGATATGGCTGACATCGAGTTCGAAGAAAGGGATCCATGGTCTAGAAGCCAAAGTCCAAAGCAAAGCAGTCAAAAGTTATGTGAGAAAATTTCCGGTCTATCTTCCAAGGTGGGCTGACCGTCGGCAACATTGCCCCTCCAACACTCTGACTCTGCTTAGTCCAACTCGCCGAGCCCACCTGCAGCGCATATAAATCGAAACGACACAAATCTCCCTTGTCTGCCGCACCAAAACAATTGGGGAGTACAGACTGAAGTCTGTTACGTCGCTCAATCTTCCGCAGGGTGAGAAGCTTAAGCTCGAAGTCGATAGCATTGTGGGCAGTACGGTCCTTCTAGTCAGTGTCGACGTCAAGATTCAAGCGATTG
This sequence comes from Verticillium nubilum, assembly GCA_002851675.1. Classification (NCBI taxonomy): domain Eukaryota; kingdom Fungi; phylum Ascomycota; class Sordariomycetes; order Glomerellales; family Plectosphaerellaceae; genus Verticillium; species Verticillium nubilum. The sequence goes on from NMXI01000091.1 coordinate 72,431, forward strand.
GCTCCAAATGCACACATTACGGCGCGCCCCTGGCCAAAGGTGTCTTGACGATGACCGGCTGGTCGATATGTTCCTGGCATGGAGCTATGTAACAAACTGATCGACGATCACGACGGTCCACTGACATTCATTTCATAGCATGCTTTACCGCCAAGTCTGGTGATGTTGAGGATGCCCCCGGGCTTGATGCCGATTACATCGTCCCGGTGATCGAACGCGGGGGTGCACTATCTTTCTAATGGGCCAAGAGGCAGCAATCAAGGGCTGTCGTCGTAAGTCTGAACTGCAAGCGTCGTCCTGCTAGAGGCACCAACAAGAATATCGTCATTGTTTGGTGGCGACTCCGAAGCGGAGCCCTAAGTGCCATAGAGGGGCCTGCTTAACGGCAGTTACTCTGGAGCTATCTCCATAATCTCGATGAAGGGCTACCTCCCTTTTGACCGGCCCAGGCTATCCGGAGTTCTGTCGACGGGTGTGAAGGAGTCGCAATGGAGGGACGTTGCCCATTTTGCGAACGCTTCGATCGGATTTATTGATGATGAAGTCACAGATGTGGAATTCTGACACGTACTTCGACGAAAAAGACCGGAGGATAACAGTCCTACAATACGCTCATCATTTGCTGCGAATGGAATTCTCAGAGCTCTAGCACTTCAAGGGTTCAAGAAACTGTAAAACATTTTTACCCTTCGCACTATGCACGACATTAAAAAGATCAATGAATTTATTGGTGACAAGGGAAAGATGATGATCATCATCGGCTCATGATTCATCGGCCTTGAAGTCGCCAGCGCGACTACGAGGGAACTCCTGTTCTCGTTGAGGGCAAAAAAAGGTGCCTTTGGGGAGATTACCTGATGAAGGGGTCGGCTGAGGTCTACAGAAGGGACTCAAGAAGAACGGTGTGTCATGTTCTACACGTCTGTTAGCATCGAGAAAGCTGCGCCCTCTGTATCTGACCCCGCAAGAGTTGGCTATGTGCACCTCAAGGATGGCACCCCGCTCGAGGCTGAACTCGTTATCCTTGAAGTCGGCGTTGCTCCGGCCACCGAGTTCCTCTAGAAGAACGAAGTGCCCCGTCTTGCAACCGATGGACTCTTCAAGACGGATGGGACGTTCTCCGTCGCGGGAATAGACGATGTATATACTATGAGCGACATCGTCCAATTCCTTGACTTTAGTCATAGCGGAAACGGCAGATATATGCGCATAGAACACCGGGTTATTCCTCAAAACACCAGACGGGCTGCCGCAATCATACCCTTTGAAAACTACAATGGAACAGCAAGGAAAGATTTTCTTTTTTCAAAAGGACGGACGCTACATCGCAAAAATATCCTCCTACTCATTATCATAATCGTAGTTGCCTTCTCCATGCCTCCAACCATCCCACCAGCCACCGTGCTCGACGCTCATGTGCTCATAGATGCCCTTGGCACCAACATTCTCACCACACTGGAAGCACCAGTGCGACTGACAGTTGGGGCACTCGATATGATCGCAGCCGCTCATCTTTTCAGTCATGGTAGTGCATCCCGGACATTGGCGCATCCTAAGGGGAGCATTCCTGCCTAAAGCCTCATGATGCAGAATCTCGCATTCCGGGCATCGCCAGTTCTGAATGTCGGCAGGCGCGCCCTCGGCGCACACTCTCTCGGCAAACTCCTTTGCGAACCCGCAGTCGCGGCACCAGGCGTAGATCCAGGAAGGGTTCGCCACCGCTTTGCGAAGACCGCCGAGGTGGACAAGCCCGTACCTGCCAGCCGTGTGTGGCGTGGGCTGGCGTCGGCAGAAAGGACACGAAAGTGCCGCTCTGTTCAGGATCTTGCCGCGAGCGTTGATGCCGTACCATCCATCCATGCAAGAGCTGCAGATCTTGGAGTCACAACCTCTTCGGCCGCAGGCAGCTCGAAGATCCGTCTTTCGCATGTCGGTGAAGCACAGGGTGCAAAGGCCTGATTCTGAGCTGCGTTGGTCTACCCATCCCTGAAGGCACGAAAGGAGTGCGTCCTGGTTCTGCACAATCTTGCCATGAATCGTAAGCTTATCCACGGCCCCAGGGAGCACTTCGACATTGGCCGCTAGCGCTTGAATGTCCTTGACATTGGAGACGGTGTGAAACAACGTGCGGCCGTTAAATGGCTCTTCGAGGGCGTTATTGTCATTTCGAAGCAGCCAATGAGACCCGTTCTCGTCCTTCATCCTCGTGACGTTGGTCTCGTAGTCAACGATAGTCACCATCTCCGTGACGCATGCCGGACACTTGAAAATCGTTTCGTCAAAGTCAACGGGGCGGTATTCTTCTGGCCAGATCATGCGGTTCAGGCAGGTCTTGCAGTCAACGGTTGGTGCAGCCCCAGCGCCATGGGCAGCATCATGGGCGTGGATACAGTAGTAGCACTTGGGCCGCACTCGCAACTTGCCGTGATTATACACGACATATTGCGCACGACAAGTGGTCATGGAGCATTCGACCCAGGTTGCTGACGTCTTCTCGTCGTCATCCACGGTGACGTTGGCGCGCACGCTGTCCTCGTAGTCATCGAGCTTTTGACAACGTTTGCAGCGGCATTCAAAACCTCCCTCGCAAACTCCACAGATGCCATCCTTGCCCATAACCGTCACTGAGCGTGGGAATTTGCACTGTTTGCAAACGACGATAGGACCCAGCGCGACCTTGGACTTATCGGGCTTCCACCCGATCCTCGCCTGGAGGGTTGTCTGGAGGTTCAGTTCGAGCATCTTGTAGTCAGACAAAGTGCGGAACAAACGGCGATCCTCGTCGCTCAGGATAAAGGCATCCGGCCCAGGACGTTGGGTGGTATTGCAAGACACGCGGGCCTCGAAGTCCCTGTCAGCGTCGAGGAGTAGAAACAAGCAGCTCAAGTTCCAAGTCTCAGTTGCCGTCAAGTCATTCCACTTGTCACTGAATGCAATAAGCTCCTGATCTGCAGTGTCCCTCAAGGGCAGGATTCCCATGCGAATAGCAAGGGCGGCGAGCAAGGCAGCTGGTCGGGTTGACAGCTGGGTGCCTGGAAGGATGGCATGGAGCAGAAGCTTCCAGAAACTGCGCTTGTGCTGGGTCTTTGCCAGCGCCAAGGGAATTCGAGGTACATCGGCGCCAGGTCCATCCCTCAGATGAGCAGGAAGATCGGCCTCGGTAGCAACATATGTCAGCTGCGTAAGGACCTTTCCGAGGCGGCGCAGGATCTTGGGGTCACACGAACGCCCGATCTCTAGGAGTTCTGCGCGAGAGAAGTCGGTGACCGCCCGATCATCTGAGCCCTCACCGACTTCAATATTGAAGCTCTGCGTCGGATCCAGAAGCACACAAGGATACCGTTCCTCTTCGGCCAGGTGGTTAATGGTTTCTATGATGGCCGCAGTGTAGTCGTATGACTGGGCCAGCCATGCTGTCAACCTTTGACGCTCCATGGGATCAGTGATGCGATCGACAGCCCGCCCAAAATCCTGGACCAGGCCAGCCCGGGCGTCGTTCGACTTGTCGGCGCAGACCGCCCGCCAGAGAGAGCCATAGACAGGGTGAGTTGCAATAGCGGACGCATTGCTCTCGATGATCGCGGCGAGCTGCTGAGCGGCAAAGATGCGGTAACCAGCGTCAGCAGCATACTTCTTCTCCAGAGCTTGCATTGGCGGAGAGCGAGGTTGGGTCACAACCACCGTTGGTTCGCGACTTGAGCCTTTCTGTTTCAGGCATATATTGGAGCTCACAATGATGGGTTGCAGATGCGCGGCCGTCGCGTCCATGAAAGCCCTCAACATCGCGTCGTCTTCGTTGGTCGCCATTTCCAGTCCGGATGTCATGCCGTAAGTGGCGGTCGTGGCGAAGTCGCTTATATGCTCGTCGTTGTCGCTGGCGAAACCCATCCATTTCAGTAGCACATACATAGACAAGTCCGAGATTTGATGTGTCGTGGGCGATATGAGGCGGTAGTAGTTGCCGCCTGTCATGGTGGTGAGGTACAAGAAGGGTGCCTCAACGTCCCGAGCGTCGATGAGGGCGAAGACTTGAGCCTTTCTGTCGCCAGTAGACAGGACTCTGGCGGCCGATACCCAGTCGATGAACTTTGGACCACTGCCGTCGAAACTTTTGTGGTCGCTAAGCTTGGCGACCTCGGCCTCGCAAGCATCGCCGCCTACGGCGAGAAGGTGAGGAGGGGCATCAGCGAAGAGCAACATGATGGTAGTAGCATCTTTGCGCATGAGGCTGTGTGCGTGTGCGAGGCCAGTCTTGCAGGCCTCGGGCCAGTCGTAATTCCCGTGGGTCGTGAGCCTGTCGGCGAACCTGATCAGCTCGGCTTGCGAGATGCTCTGGAGGTCATCATGGTCGTCGTCGATGTGATTCCAGCCTGACCATTCTGTGACTGCGCAAGGTACGTAGTCGCGGTACGCAATGATGCCAATGCGAGAAAAGCAGCCGGTGAGGGCGGAAACACGAATGATGTCGGGAAGAGCCTGTCGAAGAGCACATAGGTAGCGGTGCATGGACCCTGTAGCATCAGTCACGATGAGCAGGTCATAGACCTGGGGCGCCGCATCGGTAGACATGATGTTGCTATTTCTGAGACAGTATAAGAAGGATGACTAGAAGTAGGGAAGATGCGTATCTATATACCTGATCACAGCCGGCTGTCAAGTTCGATAGACTCGACGATTTGGCCTCACCTTGAGTCATCGGAGCTCGTTGGGGGCTGAACGTCGGCATCGTGACATGCTTTAGGAAGGTCGCAGGGGGTGTAATACCGGCTACGGCAAAGCAACAGCTGATGTCGGTTGGTGATGTGGTCGATTCGGTCCTCGTTTGCCGTTGAGTCAGCCGGGGAGTGCCTGGAGAGCGTATCTCAACGCATCGCCGGGCACGTTCCTTGGTGAGCAGTCGGCCTTCTCCATGGGGTTGAGACGGGTTTAAGCGTCAATTGATTTTGGACTGAAACACGCCTTGAGCATGAAGGTTTCATCTGATCGCATGCCAGAACTTGAGAGTTGGCCGTGTTTGCAGAGGGGGGGAGTCGTATCACGAAGCGTGATGTTGTAGGACAAATACAGTGCAAGTAGCAGTGTTCAACGCGGGGTGAGAGTCACACTGTACACCAGGCTTTCCTTCCCCTAAGGTAAGATAGAGGACGAGAATGGGAGCAGGAGACATGAAATCACGTCACTTTTGTGATGAAGGAGACGTGAGCACCCAGTAACGTTGCTCACCCACTTACGGGCCACCCCCCCATGTGGGCCACCCCAAAATCAGACCCCTCAATATTATACCCTCAATTCAACCCGAATTTTCGACCCGTTCCGATGCAACGATAATACAGTCCTCCGAGTCACTAGGTAATTCAGGGCCGCTGATTTCACCTAGACTATCCTCTTTATCGCCTGCCTCGATTTGGGCCCTGTGGATAGCTTCAATGTCGGCAAACTTCGAATTTGGGCTAATCCGGACCCTCTTCTTCTTCCTAGGTCGTGCCTGTTCCAACTGCTGTTCT
>NMXI01000092.1:0-135096 GCA_002851675.1 Verticillium nubilum
CAGAAAGACAGAGCATATCGTTTCAGTCAAGCCCCAGCTCCTTGTTGATCTCGGCTATCTTTCTCGCCTTCTCGTCCCGCTTCGCCTTGCCCGCGGCCCGGTTGGCGTCGAGCCGTTTCATGCGCGCCACCTTGAGGCAGTCGCTGACGTGCTGCTTGGCCGTGTTGCAGTTGCCGAGGGACTTGTAGAGGAAGCCACGCGCGTGGCACTCCTCGAGGGCGTTCATCACGTCCTCGCACTCTGAAGGTCGATAAGTCAGCCCGGATGGCTATGCGTTGGGGGAGGGTCGGCCAGTGAAGTCGCCTGGTAGGACTCACCAATGTTATCCTTGGTGTGCAAATGGGGATGCATTGTGTGCTCTGATCGGTCTGGTCTGTCGGCGACGGCGTGTCTGATTTAGGTAGTATTCGGAGCGCGAGAGGGATCGTGTGATGTGCTGCAGCGGAGTAGATGTAGCAAATTTAATGAAGTTCTTCGCTTGGCTTCTCGTCCGCCCGCCATCTGAGAAGGTTGATGACCCACATAAATTCGCGGCAGCTGGCACCACCTCTGGGGATCGCGCAGCGGCGCCCTCTGCCAGACCCGCTTTCCATTTCTCACATACAATGGGGCAAATACCAAGATGTCAAAGGCTGAGTTGAACTGTAACCGTGGTTTGGGAATGAAATTCTCGAAGTACAGTTACTTATCCCTCATCCAACACGTCAATCACCTTCATGTACAAGCAGTCCCTGTGCAGCACTCCATCATTAGTTTCGCCCAAGTTTGATCGCGCGCTTCGCCTTTCCCTTGACACTACGGCTGCCAAACTTCTTGGTCCATGCAGCATCACGACGGTGAATTTCAACAGCACTCCTCTTCGAAGGCTGAACGTCGGCGGCCTCGATGTCACCGCAGTCGGGACGGGTGAGGTTGTTGCCAAAGGTATCGACAACCCACAGCAGCACACCGTTGGTCCAGCCGAAGCCCTCAACAACCTCGTACTCGCCACCGCCACCAGCCTGGTTGGTCGAGTTGTCCGAGTACTTCTCAAACATGATGCCAACTTCCCGCTCGTCGAAGCCCTCCAATTGAGGCGTGTCACTCGTAGAGCCTCCTGTGGCGTACCAGGTGCAGAAGGTCGAGTCGAGGTAGCGCTGGCCCAGGCGCAGGGCAAGATCTTGCACCTCAATGTAGTGAGGGTCCGACTCACCAAAGGTGGCTGGCGTGTTGCGGAGTCCCTCCATGAGAATGTGCATCAAAGGGGGCCACACACTGGGCTGATCCCACTGCTCGCCTGTGTTCAGGTTCGTCGCCGGGATGCCGCCGTTCTTATTGTCGAGGTATGTAGCAACACGTTCATACGCCGTCTTGATAGCGAACGGGTTGTTCTTGAGATGGGCCGGCGCTGCGCCCGTCCAGAAGGGATAAAACTGTGCGACCGAGAAGTACACCTGCTGATCGGCCGGAGCGCCGGTCGCCTCGACTTCGGTCGTGTCGTCGTCCGCGGGAACAAAGGTGTCCTGCGCTCCAGAAGTGAGGTTGAAGTCAAAGTAACCGGACAGAGTGTCGTTCCACATGAGGTTGTACATGGCCTCGCTGCGGTTGGCAGCGAACTCGGTCCACTCGGCAGCTTCCGTCTCGTTGCCGGTTTGGTTGAGGTAGCCAGCGATGGTAATCTCATTCCAGTAGAGGATTGAGTTGAGCTCGACGGGGACAATGTTCACAATGTTGAGCGACCTAAGCGGAAAGTAAACATGGCGAACAGCGTCGTTAGGTTTGGACAACCACCGCGAGGTGTAGTCCCAACCGCTCTCGGCACCCGAGGCAAGGTTGGCGTAGATGAAGGCCTTCTCGGTATCGTTCAGCTCCCTGGTCTCCGGGTAGATGATACCAGACTCGGCATAGTAGGAGCTGTTCGACGCAGTTGTGTAGTCTTCGTAGTAGGACTCGGGACGGGGCTGCGTGTTGGACACGTTGTACCTGGGCCACCACTGTCAGTCATCTGACCATGAGACAAGAAAAGGGGGGACAAACAAGTTGAGCTGATAGGTGCGGTCATCCTTGGATACCTCAACAGTACGGTTGACGGTCCACCACTCGTGCTCCTTGATAAGCAGCGGCAGTGCCCGGTCAAGGATATCCGTGTCGTTGGTGTGGTCGACGTAGATGCGCACCATCTGCGCGAGGAGAGGCGGCTGCGAACGGTTGAGGTAGTACCGTCTGGCTCCGTTCATGACAAAGCCATACTGGTCGACGAGGTCGAGGAAGTTTTCGATTTGGTTTCGGGAGACCTCAATAAAGCTGCCACCAGTGCGCAGCAAGCCTTCGAGAATCCAGAACGAATCCCAATAGTAGGGCTCGCGGAACCGACCACCGGCGACAACAAAAGTGCGGTTGATGGGGATGAAGCTGTTGGGGCAGTCGGTACAGTTGCTACCGGCGCCCAAGTAGGAGCGGGTCAGGTCGGGCCAAATTTCAATGACCTTCTCTGTGAACTCGCGAATGACAGTATCGTTGATGTTGTCGAGGAATTGGGCGTCTGTCTCGAGATCATCGACGTCAGATAGTTCGCCACCGGCCATGGCAAAGTTGGCCTCGAGAAAGTCATTGAGTGCCGTGTTATTGCTCAATGGCTTCTCTAATTCATCGAAAGCATCCTGAATCTGTTCCTGAGACCTCTTGGCGGGCCTGCGGCAGTCAGTGTATGGCCAGGGAGCAGAGGCGCAACCAGGGGAAAGCCTCACATGTCGACGAAGGTCTTGGAATCCTCAAAAGGACGGGCCAACTGAATTTGGCTCAGGATCTCGCCATGACAGTAAATAGCCGAGTCGCAAGGGGCAATGACGGAGCCGTTTCGAAAGAGCTGGGCTCTGGCCAGAGGGGCCGCAGCAGCCAAGGCCGCCAAAGACTTTGAGAGAAGCGTCATTACACAATCTCGAAGCTCACGATGCAGCTAGCGCGCACAATGTGTACGGCAGTATGGAATGATATGGGAAGGGGTCGGGAATGGAGATCGAGGAGGAGCTAGAGGAAGACTGAAGGAACCCGCCTCCTGCTACATTCAGAGCAGCCGAGCTGCACGTTAAGTAGCAGCAGGAGCAGCAGCAACAGCAAGAAAATAAAAAGATGCGAAAGAGCTCTGACAAGCTTCCTGCTCGAAGGGGAACAAGATCGCCGGACCACTTGGCGCCGTCAGCTTTGTCCATTCCGTCGGTGGTCTCTCCTGGGTTCGGTTGCATTAGGTCGCAAGTGCCTTGGTGTTCGGCTAGGGGAAGGAACGGTGCGTGTGCTAGGTCGTATGAAGACGCGCCAACCAGGAGCCTCGAGGTCATCATCATGACCGATGGGAGCTGTGAAAGGTGCCAACCTGGAAAACCTGCTGGGGCCGGAAGGTAGGGGAGGCGGGAGGCGGGCAAGGCGGGAGAGGCGGGAGAGAAGGTGCGCCCCGACTGGTTCTACCGGTGACCAAGCCTAGGGTGAATGGTGGGCTGTCAGGTCGACCAGTTCGACTTGTCGCCTCGAGTCGATAGCTTCTTGTTCAGGTAAGGTAGGTACCTACTTAGGTAGTTTGTGAGATGAATTCCTACCAGGCAGCCAGTGCCGGGAGCCAGTGGGGTGACCGATGCAGCAACGCTGGGCACGTGGACGAAGTCGCACCAAATCCGCTGAACCTTCCACGGACGAAGCGCCGAACGGTAGGAGCTCCCCCCGCACTGCGGAGATGGCCGCGCATTGGTGGCCGGAGTAGAACCGACACTGGTGGCTTGGGGGTGCTGCTTCGACATTCTGTCGATAGTCAGTCCAGTCTTCGATGTTCTGGTGTACCTGAAAAAAAAAGCCTTAGCGGGGGGTTAATGTGCCGTTGCCTCTCGATGCCGTTGCCTACCTAGGTACTGATGCTCAATCCACAAGTTGCCCCCTCTTTTCCCCAACCAGCATGACGTCAAGCCCGGGGTATGCGGGGGCAGTCGCGGGGCTAACAACGAAGCGGGGGCATTGGCGCCCCCCATCAGCGCTGCTCCCTCAGTACCGCTTCAGTACTCAGAATGCCCCGGAAGTAATACTTCCTGAACCATCCGAACTGTGAGGTAAGTGCCTGCAGCAGATGATTGCGAAATTCAGAGATGCGGATGCAATGGGGCATCGAGAGGGGGCGCTGCTGCGTAACTGCAGAACGATGGCGTGTCATCGGCGAAATTTCACGGCCTAAGGTGCACATATCCTGGACATTGCATCCAGCTTTGCCCTGAAAATCGTTGTTGATTGGCGATCAACAGTGACGGCCCCAAGTAAATAAGCGAGCGACGATGTCAGTGGCTGGCCCAGAGTTCCCTTGGCCACCTTGGCTGCCATGCACCACGCAGCATCAGCAAGATAATACCGCGCCCTACGGCGCGGTTCCGCTGCATGATCAAACACGACCTCACGTTCGGTGTGTCCGAGACTTCCCTGCCAACGGCGCATGACGCCGACGGGAAAGAAAAAAAAAATCAATCTGTCGCCGTCGCGAGTGGTCTACAATGTGGTTTGCCCTAAGGTACCTAGTCATGTATGGTAGGCTGATACCTAAGGCAACTTAAGCTTAGGTGCTCATTGGATGGTGTACATACTCGTCCGCCCTTGCTGTTGCGTCGCCTCAGTCTCAGCCTTATTTCCCTTCAATACCCTTTGGAAAACCTCCTCCAGCTTCGGGAGCACGTCTTCCTGGTTCTGCGCGATCTGGTAGTGGATCACGAGTCGTCCGCTGCCCAACTTGAGACCGACGTCTTTGCCGTACTGCACAAAAGCCGCCGCAGAACATCCCGCCGTCCCCAGGTCAAGCCACACCATGTTGGTGTGTACTGGGTGAAGGAGTTTGCCCCCAAGCTTCGTCCAGAGGACCTCCACCTTCTTCGCCACCTCGTGCGATGTCCTCAGCAGGCCGCCCTCGCCGTTTGGGCCGCTGCCGAATGTCTGTTCCACGGCGATCCGCGCCGGCGCCGCCACAACGCCCGACTGACGAAGGCCGCCGCCGATAGACTTGCGCACCCAACGAGCGTGCTTGATCGTTTTGGTCGGCCCCACGAGAATGCTACCGATGGGGGCGCCGAGCCCTTTGGAGAAACACAGGCTGATTGTGTCGAATAGGGTGCAGAATTCAGCGAGGCTGCCGGCACCCGACGCGGCAGCTTCCCAGAGCCGCGCGCCATCGAGGTGCATCTTGATGTCGTGTTCACGAGCGAAGGTCGAAATTCTTTTGGCCTCATCCAAGGGCATGATCATGCCGTTGAGCGTATTCTCGAGACTGATGACCCTGGTAGGGCACGAGTGGACGTCATCGTCGATGCAGACGTTTTCGATGACATCTTCAAGGGTGAGATGAATGCCGTTCCGCGGAACGACGGCCTGAACATAGGCTCCCGTCAAGGAAGACACGCTGCGGGCCAATATCAGTACCCGATTGAGGTGTCCGAGGCACCGGGAGAAACATACCCGCCAGCCTCGTACTGTATGATATGAGAGCGGTGGTCGCTCAGAACGCTATGCGGAGGCTGGGTGAGTAGAGACCGGAGTGCCAGCTGGTTACCCATCGTTCCGGACAGGACCAACAAGCCAGCCTCCTTCCCCGCGAGCGCAGCGACGTGGGCCTCCAGCTCGATTGTCGTTGTGTCTTCCTCGAAGACATCGTCGAACAGAGAGCCAACCCTAATGGCCTCCAGCATGGCCGGCGTGGGCGTTGTCATTGTATCACCTGTCCGTCACGTCAGCACGAGGTTGAGCATCAAAAGCGCAGGCTTCACTCACTCCTCAAGTCGAACCCCGCAGCTCCCTTGTGGCCCAGCCAGGTGCTTGCCGGCGTAGGCGCATCAGCTGCCTTGGTCGAGGACATGGCTTTTGCGACCGATACCCTGAATGGCGGGAATTGCGTTGACCGAAGTGTGTTACTCGTCTGCTGTGATCTTGTCCAACGTCTAGAGATTGCCTGCTGGCTGTCACACAGCAGTCGTCTGGACATTGCGGCCAGACAAGAGACACAAAGAGCGGGGTGTTTTATCCGCCAACGTCCTCCATGTGTGGCACTGATCAACTCAGTGCAACGGGGCTAGGAGGGTGAGTTGATGAGGCGCCAGAGACAATTACTCGAAGGGCGTGCACGGGTCTGGGCGGCCAACGTTCTCCGATTTGTGGCGTAGTTCTGGTGGAAATCCGAAGCCTGCGTCCGCGTTTTTGCGGGGTCCTTCTTAACTCGATTGGAGCATGCTGCCATTACGTACCTAGCTTAGGTGGGTGGTATGATGCAGTAAGTATTCGGTATTGCATGTTCTAAGAGGAAGAGGACCTCGTCTGCCACTTGGCGATCGCAAAGAAAGAAGTCAAAATAAAATCGCTTTTCATGTCGTCAAATCTTTGGAGCAAGCATGCTTTTAGATCATGCATGCAGGGTAGATCAGCTGACGGTGGACTACCGAAAAGCGTGGTCAGCGTGGCATGCCATGAGCCAGCCCCCCTTCTGTATCGTCCGCTATGGCACCCGTCCAGACATAAGGTACCTATCGCTACCTCTGTAGCCGATAACTTTACCTCGATTCATATTTCAGTGGCCCCACCACTCCCTCTAGCAAGGGAATACCATGTCAAATGAATGTCGGCTGTTAGAGGCAACAACCCCTTGGTGCTGATTCCACCACCCTCCAGGCCACGGCCTGCTTTCCGTGCGCCAAGCGTGTGGCCAGTTGGGCGTGCCGCTGTGATCAGCGGCATCGTACCTCGCACACGCGGCGACCAATCCGGTGCCCGCAGGTAGCTTTCCATCTGCACGATGCGCTGGCAAGTTGAACAGAGCGCGCCGCAGGAGGCTTCGCCTTTTTAAATCGTGAGCACCTTCCCCCGTGCGATTCCGGTTTGCCCGTCTCGAGGCCTCTTTCCTTCCGTTGTCGTTCTCTCAACAACGCTCATCTCGTCAGATTTCCTCCCACCCCACGGCGTTTAGGTCATCGAAGGGTTGTCCACTCGGCGGCGCAACACCACGCGAAGGGCTTCTGGAACTGGCCTGGCATCTCTCGTAACAAAATTGCCCAGACCGTCAACGCACCTCCACGATGGCAGCACGAGACTTGACCGACAGTATTGCTCATGTTTCATTCCGCACGAGTTTCGACTCTGGTATGACGAATGTGATCATAATGGCCATATTGTTTCATTGAAGAATGGAAAGTTCGTATCGTCATCGTCATCCATCGTTAACGGGTCCTGGCCAGCCGCCCAGTATCACCCTCGGCAGTGTGCCCAGCTTTCCTTCTGCGATGTCGCATTGCCCGTCACTGGACAATATAGAGTGCCTCGCGGCAAAGGGCAGACACCGTGAGCTCAGAATGCTCCGCTCTTCTTCCTACCCGCGCTTGGCAGCGCTTTCCCCGGTTGAAACTGTTATACTCATACGCATATGACAGAGAGCCTTGCAGCTTTCTCGAGCTTACGTTAGGTTGAGCGCCGAAGACTCTGTCATGCGTGAGGTTTCGCAAACGACCCATAATATGCTGCGAAGTTCGCCGACTCTTCGTCAGGTCTCCATACCCGAGCGCATAACATGCCAGAGCTCCTTACAGAACGGAAATGGCAACCAACGCGCAGACTCCCCAACACGCTACGAACGAATGGCCACACCGCTCGCAGCCGACGGCCGCCGGAAAAGACCACACAGCTCGGGAGCTCACCTGTTGGCCCACTTCATGAGCCACTGGATGACCGCATCCAAGTTTGTTTCCTCTTTGGCGCTGATGCCGTAGCAGCAGACTTCGCGGTGCCCGATCGTCTTGAGGTCTAAAGCATCAATGAGCTCATCGACGGAGAGCTTATTCGGGAGATCGGACTTGTTCCCCAGCACAAGGAGAGGAATGCCTTTGAGGGAGTTTTGTTCCATGAGCGCATGGAGCTCCTCTCGAGCCTGCTGGAGCAATTCCACATCCGCAATGTCGACGATGAAGACAATGGCGTTCACCCCTCGGCAGTACCTCTCCCACATGGTCCGGAAACGAGGTTGTCCACCAATATCCCAGCATTTGAGTGTGACATGACCTCGTTGCACACGCTTCATGTTGAATCCGACCGTCGGGATCGAGCTACACAACATCGCAGTTAGCCGAGGACGTCGCTATACAAGATCACCAACTGCACATAGCGCCCGTATCAACGAATCGATGTTCGCCAGGGATGCGGGAGCTGAGGGAGGGGAAGTTGCCTACTCGATCGTGAATTCGCCGCCCTGATCAAGAGGTGTTAGCAATGGATGGGCACGACTGGCCATGGTTTGGAGATCACTCACAGCTAAGACACGCAGCAGCGACGTCTTGCCCGCTGCCTGCAACCCGATCATGGTCACATCCATTTCCGTTGCCCTGCGTCGCTAGTCAGCAAGTCCCAGGTTCGAGGGCTGCGCGCTGTTGGCTGCGACAGCTGCTCCGAGGAGGGTAATCCACCCACCAGAACGTCCTGAGCAACCAGTCATACATCCTTCGAAATAGACCCGCCATTGTAACGGAGATTGTGCCAGCAAACCAAATTTGGCCAATGTCGGGAAGAGGCGAGGCGAGGTGGTCTTGCCGCTGTGTCGATGCTCGACGCCGCCAGGAGAGACGGTGAAGGGAGGGGTGGCGGGGGTGGGGTATTAAGGTGAAGATCGGGAGTCTCTCCGCCTCAGAGCAACCAAGCGGTGATGATGGAGTAGGAAGCAGAAAGCGAGTATCTCTGTATGACTGTTGTAGCCGACCGGCTGTTGCAGACTTCGCGGAATGACGGCGGAGGGGTGCAAATTTGGTCGTGTGAGAGGTGGAGAGTGTTGGTTCGCGCCTGCTGCAGCTGCAAGTGACTGAGTTGAATGGGCGACGGCGGGTAGATTGGGAAATCGAGGTGACGCTCAAATGAAGACGCACGAAGCCCCCACCCGCAACGGAACAAACTTACGGGCCAACCTACGCAGGTCCCAGGAACCACAAGGAAAGCACCCGTTGTGCCGGGCCGTGTCGATGCGATGATGGTGCTCAAACGACACGTTGAGGCGGTCGGGGAGCCGGAGACGGGATGGGCAATGATGCGATGCGACTGCTCCAAGCCTTGCAGTTAGAGAGACGCCTGTAGCGGTGATGACCAGGGTCTCACTCGCGTCCTCCTGCGGATGAGATGTGGAGCTGTGAGCCACGGCAGATGCAGATGCAGAAGTCGGAGCAAAGCTCAAGAGCGTGAAATGGTAAGCGCCAGATAGCTTTTTGAGGAACTCTAGATGGGCGCTGTGGGCGAAGATACAATGACGGCAATCAAAGATCGCTTCAACTCGTAGTGCCACCACGCACGTCAGTGCTCAACACTCAGTGCCCAGTGCGCGGTAATCGGTACGCTGCGATGGGATGACAGGCAATGTGAGGACCGTACTCGGGACGTAGCAGGCAGCGGTCACTCAAGAGTGTCCGTACGTCGTCGAGCGCAGGTGGGGGGAGATGAAGACGTTGCAAGCTCCAGAGGATCGATGGCCGAGGGCGTGATGAGGAGGTAGGTAAGCTTTGGACGGTGGAGGTCGAGGTCAGGTAAGGCAAGGTAAGGCAATGTGGGTAGGTAAGGTAAGGTACCTACCTAAGTAGCCCTGGCTTCGTGGTTGTGGTTTGGTGACAGACGGCGTCAGGACCCCGCGGACCGAGGCGGGACGGGCAGAAGAACGGAGTAATAAATGGAGACGGGCGCTTGTCTAGTGACGTCCTTGTCTGGACCTATTTGCCAGGCTCCCACGCTTCCCACGCTTCCCACGGCTCTTCAGCAAGCCAGCCCGGGGGTGGTCAGAGCGGTTAGCTCACGAGAATTGGTACGCGCCAGGAAAGCCTCCTGCCGACAGGTCGGTTTGAGTCGAGTCGCGGGTAAAGAGGCCGCCTGTTGTTTATTGACAGTCACTAGACTGGGCATGGGCAGCAAGGACAATGAATAACAAATCGCCCAGGAAGCACGGCTTCTAACCCCAGGGCCCCCAGATGAGCCACCAGCATCAGATGTAGCCTCGCTACCTAGCTAAGGTACCTTAGGTAGGTGGGCAAAGGTGGGGTAGTACGATACCGATACCATCCATACCTTACATATCACCTTTTCTGCGCGGCACCTAAGCCTGGTACGTCGAGGCAAGTCGGTGCTAATAAGACAGACGGGGGTCCATGGAAATGTTCAAGAGCTGCAGCCTGCAGAATTGTGCAGCAGCAGGCAGGCAAGATGGGTGTGTGGGTGTGGGTGTACTGGTATGTGTCAGCCGCGGTTGGGGTCGGGCTACAAGTCACGCAGCATACCTACCTCAATGCTTTTCATGTTGGCCGGCAACGTGCGGCGTAAGGGAGTGTGGCCTATCTCAAGTGTGGTGGGATGTTGGTTGCTTCGGATGGCTGATAGATGTATATGTGACCGAGCGTGGTCACCAGTAATGGCCGCCTCAACAGACAGACTCGTCATTCCGCGGCCAACGTCGCAGTCTACCAGGACATTCGGCAGCTTTTACTCGGGCTTGCATCGAGGACGGCATGTCGTGCAAAGGGGAGAGTTGACGCAATGGGATGATGCCTACTGCATGTCGGAACATGAACGGCCGCAGCAGACACCGGTGAGCCGATGCGTCCGAAGACTGCATGCGAAACAATTCCTCCATTCGCCTCAAAGAGAAGCATCGATGTTGTAGGTCTCGACCTCCGTGTTGCCAGATGAGGGACGGGCCTACCTGTGTTGGCGGCAAATGATCGCGGTCCTATATTCTGAGGTCATTATGAATCAGGTCGCATTTCACGGAGATTTGTTGAGTGCATTGAGACAGGTGTGTCCCTCACATGGCCTTGAATATGATGTCTTCCAGGGCTCAACGTCGCGTCTCGTGAAGTAAGGCACGTGTTGATGGTCAGTTACGGAGACGGCTGCGAGCCTGGGCACCTTAGAATGGGGCAAGGCAAGTGGAGAGATCGGTAGCAAGTACCTCGTCTGAACATCCATGGCGAAAGCAGCACAACGACTGAACGGGTACTGCCTACTGGAATGCTAGACTGTTGCTGTTGCAGGTGGGTCCATCGTTATCACTGCCAGCAAGTGGAGACTCTCACAGCTTCCTGTCCCTTATCCGACCAAACAATGGGCCGAATCGTTCCCCGCCATCAATTTTTTTTTCCAGCGTCTTATCGCAGAGAGCTGTCGGGTCGATTCCGTCGGATCGGTCAAGCGGTAGCCTCTGCTTTGTGAGCATCCATCTCAATTCCTCCTCAGCAAGGCGCCTGGCTCTCCAATCCGCTGATCGCGTTAGCCAACGACGACGACAAACTCATCGCATGCCCTCAATGCCCACTTAAGGTGCTTCTCATAGCCTTAG
This sequence comes from Verticillium nubilum, assembly GCA_002851675.1. Lineage (NCBI taxonomy): Eukaryota > Fungi > Ascomycota > Sordariomycetes > Glomerellales > Plectosphaerellaceae > Verticillium > Verticillium nubilum. Next base: position 11,339 of record NMXI01000092.1, read on the forward strand.
CACCAACTCGTTCCTTCCCGCCATCCCAGCATCTCCCGATTCAAATCAGACGTCATGGCTCCCTCCGCCACCAACACGGAGTGGGATCACGAATACAACACATTGCGTCGGGAGAATCTCTTCAGGAACCCTCCTAAAGATCACTCTGCTTACCCTGCCCTTCAGGCAGCCGTGAGCCCGCACATCGAATCCTTCAACGCCCTCTTTCGCAACGATGGAAAGCCAAGCTTGCTCGATCACGGCCTGGCCGATATTGGCACTAAAACATTCCTCGACGGAGACGACAGGACGCCACAAGGCCAGAGAAATCGATTGACCGTTCGCTACAAGGGCGTCACTCTCCAAAAGTCTCAAGTACCGCCTTCCAACAGGTACGCCAAAAACCGCGAGATCTTCCCAGCCGAGTGCAGAGAACGTCACGTCACCTACCGTGGCAAGCTGTCGGCCACTTTCGAGTTTCGTATAAACGATGGCGATGCCAAAGAGTTCACCCGCGATCTGGGTCAGATGCCCATCATGGTCAAGGTAAGCCGAAGCCCCTTTCCGCGTTCTCCTGTCCCAACAGTACTCTAACTCGCCACTACTAGTCGAACCGGTGTCACCTCGAGGGTAACTCGCCTGATCTGCTGGTCAAGAGGAAGGAGGAAGCCGAAGAACTTGGCGGTTACTTCATCGTCAACGGTATCGAGAAGATCATCCGACTGCTGCAGGTCAACCGAAGGAACTTCCCTATGGCCATTTACCGACCCAGTTTCGCCAACCGTGGCGCCGGATACAGTCCTCACGGCATCATTCTTCGCTCTGTCAGGCCCGACGAGACATCCCAGACAAACGTCTTGCACTATCTTACCGACGGAAACATGACGTTCCGCTTTTCCTGGAGGAAAAACGAATACCTCGTTCCAGTCATGATGATCCTCAAGGCCCTCGTTGAGACGAACGACCGTGAGATTTTCGAGGGCCTGATCGGGTCCAAGAGCTGCAAGTCTGCTCAAAATACCTTTTTGACGGATCGAGTCGAGCTTCTGCTACGTACCTACACCAGTTACGGTCTCTACACCAAGACGGAGACGCGGGCGTATCTCGGTGAAAAGTTCCGCGTCGTCTTGGGCGTTCCCGATACCATGTCCCACTACGACGTTGGCACCGAGTTCCTGAAGAGGGTCGTCCTCGTTCACCTAGGGAATGTCGACGTCACCGAACAACAAGACAGCGACAAGTTCAAGATGCTGCTGTTCATGATCCGCAAGCTTTATGCCCTCGTTGCTGGGGAGTGCTCTGTGGACAATCCCGATGCGATCCAGAACCAGGAGGTTCTGCTCGGCGGTTTCCTCTACGGCATGATTCTCAAGGAGCGCCTCGACGAATTCCTGTCCACAGCCGTCCGTGCATCGCTGCGCGACTACCACAGGAAATACCCCGCCAAGACGTTCACATCCCAGGATTTCCAAAAGGACTTCCCTGCCACCATCTTCCGGCTCGCGAACGAGAGTCTTGGTTCTGGCCTCGAATACTTCATGTCGACAGGCAACCTGACGAGCCCCTCTGGTCTCGATCTGCAGCAGACGGCCGGCTACACTGTCGTGGCTGAGAAGCTCAACTTCCTGCGTTTCATCAGTCATTTCCGAATGATTCATCGTGGTGCTTTCTTTGCGGAACTCAAGACAACGACTGTGCGAAAGTTGCTGCCAGAGTCATGGGGCTTTTTGTGTCCAGTTCACACCCCCGATGGTTCTCCTTGCGGTCTGCTGAACCATCTCGCCCATAAGTGCAAGATTATGACGGACCCTGTCGACACATCTACCCTCCCTGCACTAGTAGCCGAGCTGGGAACCGTAAGCACCTCTAGTGCCGCTACTGACGAGAGCGTTGTTGTCATGCTGGACGGTCGTGTTTTGGGTTTCTGCACGCCCCAGGAGTCCATCCGCATCGCCGACACACTCCGGTACTGGAAGGTCGAGGGCACACACGGCGTGCCCCTGGAGCTCGAGGTTGGCTACGTGCCTCCTTCGAACGGAGGTTCTTACCCCGGCCTATACATCGCCTCCAAGGCAGCCCGCATGGTGAGGCCCGTCAAGTACCTTCCCCTTCAGAAACAGGATTATGTCGGCCCGCATGAGCAGCCGTACATGTCCATCGCCGTCGTGGAGAAGGAGATTGTCTCCGGCGAGTCCACGCACGTCGAATTCGACCCCACTAACATGCTGTCCATCCTGGCCAACATGACACCCTTCTCCGATTTCAACCAATCTCCTCGAAACATGTACCAGTGCCAAATGGGCAAGCAGACTATGGGCACACCAGCGACAGCGCTGGCGCACCGGACTGACAACAAGCTATACCGCATTCAGACCGGACAGACACCCGTGGTCAGGTCGCCGCTGCACAACGACTACGGCTTCGACAACTTCCCTAACGGAATGAACTCCATCGTTGCTGTTATTTCGTACACTGGTTATGACATGGACGATGCTATGATTCTGAATAAATCTTCGCACGAGCGTGGATTCGGACACGGCACCATTTACAAGGTGAAAAAGATCTCGCTCAAAGACGACTCTAGGAGCCGCACCGCCAAGCAGGTCACCAAGCTGTTCGGTTTCGCCCCAAACTCGTTCGTCAAGGGCCAGGACCGCGCCTTGCTCGACGAGGATGGTCTTCCCTACGTCGGCCGCATGGTCCAGGAGGGAGACGTTCTCTGCGCCTACCATACAGTGACGGCAGACTTCAACGGCACCTTGACCAACTTGGACGGCCAGACGCACTACGAGAAGTACAAGGAGTCAGAGCAGGCTTTCATCGAGGAGGTTCGCATTATTGGCAGCGAGAACGGCAATGAGCCGGCGCAGACTGTATCGATCAAGCTCCGTGTGCCTCGCGCGCCGGTCATCGGTGACAAGTTCTCCTCTCGTCACGGACAAAAGGGTGTCGCCTCGCAGAAGTGGCCTGCCATCGACATGCCCTTCACCGAATCGGGCATGCAGCCGGACACCATCATCAACCCGCACGCTTTCCCCTCTCGCATGACTATCGGCATGTTTGTGGAATCGCTGGCGGGCAAGGCAGGCGCGCTTCACGGCCTGGCCCAGGACTCGACTCCGTTCAGGTTCAATGAAGAAAACACAGCGGCTGACTACTTCGGACACCAGCTGATGAAGGCGGGCTACAACTACCACGGGAACGAGCCCATGTATTCTGGCATTACGGGAGAGGAGCTCTCGGCCGACATCTATATTGGTGTCGTGTACTACCAGCGCCTGCGTCACATGGTGAACGATAAGTACCAGGTGCGAACGACGGGACCTGTGGTCCCGACGACGGGCCAGCCCATCAAGGGCAGGAAGAAGGGTGGTGGTATTCGTGTAGGCGAGATGGAGCGCGACGCCTTGCTGGCGCACGGCACGGCGTTCCTGCTGCAGGACCGACTGCTCAACTGCTCGGATTACACAAAATCTTGGATCTGCCGATCCTGTGGCTCGTTCCTCTCGGTGCAGCCAACGGTGTCACCGTTTGTCGGCAAAAAGAAGCAGATCAGCACGGTGCGGTGCCGCAGCTGCGCCAAGCGTCTCGACGAGACGGACCTCGAGGGCGACAGCATCGAGGGCGAGGTCTGGGAAGACGGTCAGGGCAACCAGTGGGTGGGTGGCGACAACACGACCATGGTCGTCGTGCCGGGCGCTCTGAAGTTCCTCGACGTGGAGCTGGCGGCGATGGGAGTCAAACTGAAGTACCGCGTGGATCAGCGGGATGCGCCGAGGAAGGGGGCATTGAGACCGATGAAGGCATTGGATGGCGTTTTGGGCAAGGCGTAATACGGGGTTCGTAAGATCTTTCACTGTGTATCAAAAGCTTTTACGACAAAGGAATTGAAAAATGGCCGTTGTGTTTCACTTCACTGCACGTTCTGCTCTTCTCAATAACCCTCAGGACGGCCCTGCTATGGGGGCACCTGTCTGCGATGGCCAGGACTGGATGGGTTGTTCAGATGTGGACTCTTTGACTCAGATGGAAGGCCGTTTGCTGGACCGCCTTGTGCTGCCGATGTTGAGACACGGGGAGGCATCGCAGGCTTCTTAGCGGGATGTAGGTAACCGTGAAGGCTAGGCCAGAGCTCGCGACACGGCGGAGGTTGGTTGGTCGCCGGGAAGGCAAGGGATGTAAGTTGCCGAGCCGTGGTCGATGAGAGGTGCTCGCAGGGCTTCGGGGTTGACGATCGAGAATCAGGTCACCTTGATGAAATCGTGACAGGCCAAGACGTGTGGTTACACAAGTTCGCTTCAGGTTGCAGATAGTTGGCCTCGATGTGTGAGGTGGCCAACAGCACTCGATATGCAGATCCAGAGCCACTTTTCGTGTGTCTTGCAAAGATGGCAATGAGAGACAGATATGCAAGGTGAGGCTTGAATATTGCGAAGTGTTGACTCCCAAGAGAGAGGCATTCAGGGGCAGGGGATGGGCAGGGAGAGAAGTCATCGCTTGAAGGCTCTTTCTCCGTACCTATACCTGGGTACCTTATGGAAGGTGAGTGCAGTCAGATGTCGTGCTTGCCATCTGGGGCCCGGTCAGTGCCGCCCTTATCTATGAGCAAGAGTCTTGGGCTCTGTTTGCGCCGAAGCCGAAGTGAGGCTGGCGACAGGGAAATAATTTGACAACAGCCCGGCAGGTGTGGTGCTCGGGAAATCCCTTCCTCCTCCTCGTCCTTCCGCTTCCCACAATCCTTTCCAAGCTCTTGATCCTGGTTACGAAACCACACCGCTGCTTCGCATATCCGGCCATTTCTCGGAGCAAACGCGTGTCGAAGCCTCCGTTTTCAGAGGCCGCCTGAACCTGTTCACTGTATCGTCGCCGCACTGCCGCGGCAGCGGTAAAGGCCATTTGTGACATCCTCGCCCACATTCATCTTGGCGAGAAGATTCCGATGAAGAGAACGTGCGATTCTCTTCCAACCTTCCTCCATAAAGCGTCGTCTAGACCGACTATTTTGATCCTGCACATATATTGCTGCAAAATTCCGACTGCACTGAGCTCGCATATGCACATCCACCACGGAGCGGCTTGCTACCTTCGACGCGTGGCCATCGAGTACTTCACTTGACACGACTGCGGCAGTCAAGCAACACCACTTAAGTCTTGGCCTGCGCCCGAGAAAAGTTTTCAACTGCCAGGCAGTCCCTAATCTCGACCTTCATCTGCAGGCATCCCGCTATCAGGTCAATTCTCTTGATCCTGCCTAGGCTTTCGTTCACGGCGTCCAGTCTTCAGCATTCTCCCTCCAGCTGGAGCAGAGTCCATCTCATTCCTGTCAATATGCACATACAAACGACTCTTCTAGCAGTCACGTTCAACACCCTGGCCCTGGTAATTTCTGCCTCCAAGGACAACTTTGGGCCCTACGACTTTGGTTTCGATGTAGGGCCTCTGATCAAGCGCCAAAATGTACAGCCTATCGTGGTGTCCAGCCTCCCATCTGTGAACAGCAGCGTGCCTGTTCGGCCAGAGATTCGAGATATGAGAGAAAATTCTTTCAAATGGAATCTTTACATCCTTGCTCTCAGTATGATGCAACACACTGAGCAGGATCAGGAGCTTTCGTGGTACCAAATCACGGGTATGTCCGATTCCTTCCAAAAGTCTTCCTGCTACCTACCCAATTCTGATCTGTCTCAGGGATTCACGGGGTGCCTTTCATGCCATGGAACGGCGTCGAAGGCGTGGCTGATGGCGCGAGCCATGGTTACTGCGCGCACATGTCCATTCTTTTTCCCACCTGGCATCGACCATATTTGGCCTTGTATGAGGTATGTCCCTGAATGACAAAGAGACGACTCTCGATGGCAAAATCGAAGGCTGGCGAATCTTGACTGACATCCCGATAGCAAGTCCTCTTCCACCATGTTCAGATGATTGCGTCATGGTTCAGAGATCCAGTCGAGAGAGCAGCATACGAGACGGCAGCATCAGACTTCCGCATTCCATACTGGGACTGGGCTGTGACCCCGGCTTTTGGTGAAAGTGCCTTTCTGCCCGAGTTTCAACGACCAGCTGTCTCTGTTTACGGACCCAATGGCGAGCAACTGATCGCCAATCCCCTCTTCAGCTACCAGTTCCGACCTCTAGACCCAGAAGTTTTCGACTGGGGGGATGTAAGCAAGGAACGAATTCTCGGAACAAGTCTGAGATACTGACACATTTGTCTAGTTCCCCCAATGGACGGAGACGAAAAGGTCGCCCGCCGGAAACCTATCGAATAATACCCAATCTGCCCAGGCTGTCGACCGCGTGCTGCCCAACTTGCAAGAACGACTCTTCAACCTCTTCTCCAACTATCCTGACTATGGCCCCTTCAGCAACAAACGATGGGGCGAATGGACCGACACTTCGCAGTACGACTCGCTCGAGTCACTACATGACGAGATCCATATCGAGGTCGGCCGTGGAGGTCACCTGTTCTACATTCAATACTCGGCCTTTGATCCCATCTTCTTTCTACACCATGCCATGGTGGACCGTGTCTTCGCCATGTGGCAGATTCTGAATCCACGGTCATGGGTAACGGAGCAAAACACCACAGTGCCAACTTACACCATGGCGCGAGGCTTGATGCAGAACAGCTCGTCCAGTCTCATGCCCTTCTTAGCCAACGTCGACGGGCAGTTCTGGGACTCCACCATGGCTCGGTACACTCAAGAGTTTGGGTACGTCTATGCCGAGACAAGGGTGCTCAGCACGAGTGGCATGCCCGGAACAGATCCAGATGATCGAGCTCGATTGAGCTCTGTCATCAATCGCCTATACGGCTTGTCTAGTCCCTCGACATTAGCGCGAAAGACAAAACGTGCAACCCATAAAAGCTTTCTTGAAAGAAGTCTGGGCTGGATACGATGGGGCGGGAAGCCAACGGTCGCTTTCAAGAGCAGCGTTCTCGATCTGTCTCCTCAAGCGGAGCGAACGGGGCCGCCGCCTGCATCCGCGCTTCAGTTCAAACAGGGCAGGTACACAGAATGGCTCGTCAACGTTCGCGTCATCAACGGAGCGTTGGGAGGATCATTCTCGATCCTCTTCTTCCTCGGTCCGGCCCCTCGGGAGGTGACCTCTTGGAGAATGGCGCCGAATCTGGTGGGAACGATGGGTATCTTCGCAATGCCACACATCGCAAGCGATAATCGTGTGTCGGGTACGGTGCCGTTGACCAAAGCCCTGGTCCGCGCAATAGCTCAGGGTTTTCTGAACCGGCTCGATCAAGACGAGGTAACACAGTACCTTCAAAAGAACCTCCGATTCCGGATCGTCGGTCGCGAGGGCAAGGTGATCGATGCTCGGACAGTCAAGGGACTATGTGTACAGGTCGCCAGCTCGGATGTCAAGATGGCTCGCAGCGAGTGGGAGTTGCCGACTTGGGGTCCGGTGACGACAAGGTTTGACATGTTTGGTTGAGGCCAAGATTGGTAGGATACCGTGGGTACAGTAGTTTCTTGCATCATGCTTTCAAGTCTGGTTCTGCACATTCAGGAGGGACATAGTGGATAAGATGGGCCTTAGATGAGTGGTCGGCCTGGTATCGGAACCGTTTTCAATGTATCAAAATGCGCGTTTCGACTGCGTGGTAAGTACGGCAATGTCAGCGAGGCATGAGATAGAAGTTGAGAATGCGCCAACGTGTGCCACACCAACATCCGTCAGTGTGGGGCATCTCTGGCACCTGAGGTTCCGTGACTAATCGCAGCACTGATTCACCCATCACACACATTAACGGCCATCAACATCATCCATTTGACTTTCAAGGTTCATCTAGTTCATTCAAACCCAAGTCTGGTTTTTCTTCAAGGTAAAAGCAGTCCTGGTACATAAGAAAATGATGTTGCGTCGGTTTCGCTGCCTCAGACCTGCACCAGCCCAAACCCCTCCCCATATCTATCCCGATTGCGGCACCACAGGCCTGTGGGCCTCATCTCTCCTGTCACTGACTCCCGGCTAACTTATCAGAAGGGTCTCTCGATCTTGGTATCATTTAGTCATGGGACGCCTCGTAACTGTTGCGGCATGCTCGCTTAGACAATGGGCCCTCGATTTTGAGGTACTTTCGTCTTGAAAACAGATAAGAGCCGCGTCCGGCTAACTCGCGAAAGGGGAACACGGAGAGGATCATTGAGTCCATCCGCCGAGCGAAAGCTGCAGGAGCAAGGCTGCGTGTCGGACCGGTATGTAGAATCCTACCCAGCACACCCGTCGCCCTCATAGTTTCCCGACGCGCCTCCCGGGGTTCTGACATTCGCTGCAGGAACTGGAGACATCGGGCTACTCTTGCAATGACCACTTCCTCGAGCCAGACCTCTACCTCCATTGTATGGAAATGCTGGTTCGTATCCTTTCGGATGAGAGCTGCCACGGCATACTCTTGGACATTGGTCTCCCTGTTACCCATCGCAATGTGAATTACAACTGTAGGGTCGTCTGCCTTGATGGCAAGATCCTGTTCATCCGCCCCAAAATGCGTGAGTTTGAAATTCCCGCACGGCTCCTTTTGCCATGAAGATCGCATCAGAAGAATCTGGTGTATGAAATCCGAGGCTAATAACTAACCTGCGGGCAGATCTGGCAAACGACGGCAGTCAGTTCCCTCTCACCCGGGATCACCGGTCATCACAATTCATACTAATCGGACAGACTACCGCGAGATGCGCTACTTCACCCCTTGGCTTCGGCCTACCGAGTGGGAAGAGTTCCATTTGCCAAAAAGCTTGCAGAGACTGCAGGGGAGCACGCATGTGCCCTTTGGTGACTGCGTCATCAGCACACCCGACAGTTGCTTCGGTGCGGAGACATGTGAGGAGATGTGGTCTCCACAGGCGCCTCGTGCGTATTGCCTACCGTCTAAGCCTGTGCCTCGTGCATTACTTGCTGACATCTTCTGGTAGACATTCCGATGACCCTGGATGGCGTTGAAATTATCACCAACAGTTCGGCTAGTCACTTCAGCTTGCAGAAGCTTGATATCAGGCTCAAGCTCATCGGGGAAGCTACTCGCAAGTGTGGAGGTGTCTACGTGTACTCAAACGTTCAAGGTACGTCCTTCAATAGGGACACGTCGTTTGGCGTGGACCAGAGATGCATGTGATCCGGGCTCGGCTACGATGGCCATGCTTGCGATCTTGTGTCTGCCCTGTAGGCTAACTATTACAGGTGGCGATGGCGAAAGGCTGTACTTCGACGGCTGTGCCATGATCTTCTGCAACGGAGAGGTGCTCGCCCAAAGCCCCCAGTTTTCCCTCAACGACGTAGACGTCGTTACTGCAACGGTCGACCTCGAGGAAGTCCGGGCTTACCGTTCGAGCATGTCTCGAGCCCTGCAGGCAGCCCGCAGCGAACAGAAATATCACCGGATACAGACCTCTTTCGAGATGAGCCCAGATGAGGATGACATAGACCTCTATCGCCGCCCGACGCTGACTCGAGAGGCGAAGTTCCATTCGGTTGAAGAGGAGGTCGCTCTTGTGCGTGAGCCCCGTCCAACCGACGGCGAGTGCGTTGGTGCTGACCAGGTGTTTAGTGTGCTGGCTGTTACCTCTGGGATTATCTGGCCAGGAGCAAGTCCGCCGGATAGTATGGTCCCTAATCACACCACTGTTCGACCTCAGCTAACAGCAGTCGATAGTCTTGCTCCACTATCGGGCGGCCTGGACTCATGTGCGACAAGTGAGTGAAACTGAACTTCAAGATCTGGTCACACAAATCGCTGACGCTTGCAACTAGGCGTCTCAGTCTTCTCCATGTGCCGCCTCGTCATCTCTGCGATCAACGATAACAACGAAACGGTTATCGCCACGGTCAAGCGCATGTTTGGTGACGCTCCTCTGCCCAAGACGCCCCGGGAACTGTGCAACCGCGTTCTTCACACGATCTACATGGGCATGTCGAAGCAGAGCTCCCAGGAGACACGCCAGCGTGCAAAGGACCTGTCTGGGGCCATGGGCAGTTATCACATTAACCTTGATATTGACTCTGTATATCAAGCGCAGAAGGACCTCGTCAAAACCTCGCTCGGCTTCGACGCAAAGTTCAAGGTCGAAGGCGGAACTGAGTCTGAGAACCTCATGTTGCAAAATATCCAGGCACGCACACGTATGGTGGTATGGCAAGACTCGTTTGAAGGTTGCGTGTTAATCTTGACTGACGATATCTTTCCAGACTGCCTACGAGTTCGCCCAGATCCTGCCGACAACCCGCAAACTTGCTGGTGGGGGCGGCCTGCTGGTTCTCGGCAGCGCCAATGTTGGTGAGGGTACGTATTAGTTCTCGGAGTGACAGCAACGCGACTGATTGTGGCCAAGCTCTGAGAGGTTACCTTACCAAGTACGATTGTTCCTCGGCAGATATCAACCCCATTGGCTCCATCGACAAGGCGGACCTCAAGCGATTCATTGCCTGGGCTCAGGTTCAGTTCGACATGCCATGCCTCGAGGACTTCCTTACTGCGACACCCACGGCCGAACTGGAGCCTGTGACCGAGGACTATGTTCAGTCAGATGAAGCGGACATGGGAATGTCTTATGCCGAGCTGACCGTCTTTGGTACGATGATAACGCAATCCCCCGTAGCTTGCTGACGACTGACAATTGCAGGACGCCTCCGCAAGGAAAGGAAGATGGGACCCCTTTCGATGTGGCAGCACCTCGTTCACGTCTGGGGTAAGGACCGCGAGAAGGGCCCGGAGGATGAGAACCCCATGCTTGAGCCCGCGGAGATTGCACAGAAGGTCAAGTTCTTCTTCGTGCACTAGTATGTTGCCCCGCTACCTCTGAGGCCGTCGACACATAGGGCTGACTTGAAAACAGCGCCATCACACGTCACAAGGCCACCACCCTCACACCGGCTTGTAAGTCTTTCCCAACACACTTTCTACCTACAAGTAAAGACTAACATGTTCCAGTGCACTGGTATGGCCACTGGTTTAGATTCCATGATGGCGCAACACTGACGAGGAATAGCAATGATTACTCGCCCGACGACAATCGCTTCGGTAAGTTTGGATGACCAAGATAGCCTTGGTGCATGCTGACCAGATTTTCCAGATTTGAGGCCATTCCTCTGTCAGTCAACACCCCTCTCTTCTCGGTACGGGTGCGTGCGACCCAGCAAAGTGACTGACACTGTGTTCTAGACCCTTCGTTCTGGCAGAGCTGGAGCTTCAAGAGAATCGACAAGGAGCTTGCGCGCATAGAGAAAGCCCGGCAGAAGACCTGATCGCTGTGATCCACTTGGCCTGACGACCCCGGCTTCTATGAGATGGAAAGCGTCGCGACGTAGTCATGATGGTGACAAGTGGACAGCTAAATGCCAAGTCCGTGGCACAGCTAGAATTGAACTGAATCGAATTGAACGATAAACACGGCTTGATAGTGATACGAACTTGTGCACGCGGCGAGGCTTGGTCTGGCGTCCCCAGCCAGGTAGATGTATCACGTGACTTTTGATTTGCCCCACTGACTAAGGTATGTTTTTTGGAGTCGCTGGCTAGCGCTTGGGAGGCTGAGGCTGCCACTTGCTGCTTTTACTGCTGTTGCTGCTTTGGGCGCACGACTCCTGCCTCGCAACACCGCCCGCCGCGACAAGGTCCAACATCTGAGACGTCGCGACCCTCTAAGAAAGGTAATTCCCGAACCGGAAACACGTCAGCACTCACATATCGACCAGCAGGCATCATGAAGCTCGTCAGGTATGCCTTCCCTGAACCTTGCAAACCCTCCCCCCGCGCCTCATGCTCCCTCGCTCCCTCAGCCGAGCTGTGCTCCTCAAGGCGATGGTGACATGAGGGCAGAACAGGACGAAAGCTAACCGGTTAACGTCGACTCAGATTTTTGATGAAGTGCGCCAACGAGACGGTCACCATTGAGCTCAAGAATGGAACCATCATCAACGGCACCATCTCGTCCGTGTCGCCGCAGATGAACACGGCCCTGCGCATAGTCAAGATGACGACCAGGGGCCAGGAGCCCGTGGCCCTCGACACGATGAACATTCGCGGATCGACCATTCGATACTTCATCCTGCCCGACTCGCTGCCTCTCGACACGCTGCTCGTCGACGACGCGCCCAAGCCGAAGAACAAGGCGAGGAAGGAGACGGACAGGGGCGGCCGAGGCGGTCCGCGTGGTGGGCCCCGCGGTAGAGGTCGCGGCAGGGGACGCGGTCGGGGACGCGGTTGAAGGAGCGGTGACGTTGTCAATGGATGGAGTTGATGCTATGACTCTGAGATTGGGTCTCGATGGCCTGGATGGCGGTCGCGAGTATCGGCGGCGCGGTTCGACGGAGGCGGTGAGGGGCAGACTCCATGCTGGCCCAGCTGCTCTGCTTGGGAACCGCGCAGGCGACTTCTCAGGCTGGGACGCAGTGGCCGCACGCTTCAATGGCGCGGCACCGCCGTGCTCCCGCGTAGGCGCGGAAAAGAAAAAAAGGCACAACGGCCGGGTTCGCTACTGGGATGCTTGCTAAGGCGTTTGGGAGAAAACAACAACGGCGAGACCAATATCACACCTGCCGCTGCTGCGGCGACCACTTTCTGGGCTTGTTCAAGTTGTGACGTTGTTCCCATGGTGATTTGCGCCCCTCACGGCACGATGCTAGACCCGTGTGTTGTGTTGGCATGGTCAAGACTGTGTACTGAGCTGCTTGGTATAAAATGTGGTAGAAATGAAGACTTGAAGACGATTGCCGACGCTTCAAGGCGACCAATGCTTATGCAGCCACTTAACATGTCCCGCCGATGATAATGGGCTGCATACAGAACATTCCAAAACGAAAGTCGCCATCACAGTTCATCGTAGTCTAAGGGAACCCTCATGCCCCCGCCACCTCTGCTTCCCTCCACGCCCTGATGATCTGCAGCTTCTCCCAACCCGCCTGCTTTCCGCTGTCGCCGACCTTCTCAACCCTCCACTCGTGACCGAGCCCCCGTATCCTCGCCTTGACCTCGTCAGGCCTGTTCTGCGCGCAGAGCAGCACGTAGGCGCACCCCCTCGCCGAAAGCACCCTCGGCAGCGCGTCGATGAGCCGGTCCGTCGTCTGCATGCCGTCCTTACCGCCGGCGTAGGACAGGGCGAGGAGGTACGAGTCCTCGTCGTAGGTCGGTGTGCGGTCCGTCACGGAGGTCAGTACCCCACCGTCTTCGCCAGATTTCCCGACGGGAGGCGGAGGCGGTACGGGCAGGGCCTCCGACGGGACATATGGCGGGTTGAAGACGAGAACATCGACCGAGGCGTTGCGCAAGGGGCCGGTAAGATCGCCCATGGCGGCGCCGAGCCAAGCCGAGGCTGCGGTCGTGGGGTTCTCTGCGCGGGCGCGGCGGACTGTCGCGTTGGTGGCGCGGCAGGCGAAGGCGTTGAGGTCGATGGCTGACGTGAGGATGGCGCGGGTTCCGAAGATGTGCTGGGCCTGGGCGGCGAGGAAGGCGATGACGACGCCAGAGCCGGGACCGATTTCGACGACGAGCGGGGGTGAGTCGACGAAGCGAGACTGGAGGAACGATGACTCGGCGGCGTTCGAGAGGGTGTCGAGAAAGAGGTACGAGTCTTCAGAGGGTTCGTACACCCGGCTATAGGGGACGTGAGAGGTGTCTGGTGTAGGAAGCATCTTGACGATGAGCCCGCCCCGACTGCTTGGCTGGTGAGTTGAAGTGGATATTTGAGATTTTGTGTGACTTGATTATTTCCCATGTGGTGTCGAGTGATTGTCTGCAGCCTTGAAAGAGGTCGAGTTGCGAGCTTGAGATTTTCAGATGAGAAGATGTGGGACCTTTGGTGTTGAGCCGTGAGCGACGAGCGGCGTCTAGCAGGCCATCTTTTCAAACTGCATCGCTCGAGCATCACAACTCATTACGGTAGACTGCACGAAGACACTTGAAGTCTTTTCTTTATTGCAATTACACATGGTTTGACCATGGTCGCTCCAAGCTTGATATGGGGACAATCATTTTTGATGGTGCTCCCTGGAGGTCACTCTGTCATATCCGCCATGGCATGCCGGAAGACAGATTTTGGAAGTCGTCTACTTCGATTAACCTCGATCCGAGCGTTCGATTATTTATATATGTTTCGCAGCCATTGTTTGCAACCGGCCACCTCTCCATCGTCACATCACCACACAAGGTAACTCCCACCCCCTGTCCTGCCGGTTCGGCCCCGATCCCAACTTGACCCCCCTCCGCACATTTGCAATCATGCGCACTTGGTTCCTATCATAAATACCCTGCCATCCATGTTCAGGACACAGCCGGTAGGCGCTCGATTGCCACGCCGGCGCCCGCCTCGCCATGCCGCTGCCGATCTGCCCGCACGTGCTGAAGCCCATGGCCGGTGCGCAGGGTATAGCGATCTCGCCCCAGCGGCATTTGCAGTGGGTGTTTTGGTGAAGGCTGACTTCGCACATGGGCGTCTGGATGTTTAGGGTCGGACGTCGGTGGGAGTGTGGTTTGGTTTTGGAGGGCAGCTCGTAGTCTCCGTTTGAGTTGTTGCCTTGTTTGGATGTTGCTTCTTCGACTGGCATAGCCGAAATTGTTTCGAGTTGATTGGTTTCAGTGTGTTGGAATTCGATTCTTTATGCGCCATTTGTAAAATCCAGATCGAGTTCCTGCCTTTCGAGGAAAAAACGTCACTGCCTGCCTGTAAGAAAGGCAAACGAACACACGTTTGTGAGCACCCAAAGAACTCTGATAGACAGCACGACAATGCGACCTGCAAGGTGAACGAACGAGCCCGATCAACATTCTGAAAACGTCTGAAAACGGCATAAATACGCCGTTGATTCTTGTATCCAAACAACGCCTCGCTAGCCAGCTTGTCATCGAAACCAATACCTAGTCAGAACCCTCGCCGTCACCTTCTCCCGAGTCCACATCGCGTAACGTGCTGGCCTCACCCATGCCTAAGTGCGACTCGGACTTCTCGCTGATGTTTCCGCACAGCTCCACCAACATGCTCTCGATCCTCGCCGTCGCCGCCTCCACGGACTCGAGCCGGCTGTTGACATCGTGCATGTCCTCGCTCCCCGTGAATGACCCCCGCAGCCTCGGCGTCACGCCCGGGAACATAGAGTCGCGCCTGTTGAGGCCCTTCTTGGGAATAGAGTCGCTCGTCTGCTGCCGTGTGAACTGCCGACGAATCAGGTGGTGCGTCAGTTCGTCATCGACCGCAATGTCCTCTTCAACAGACTCGGGCGGCGGCAGGTCGAAGACGGCGCGAATATCGCGATGCGCCGTAATGCGCCAGTTGACCCAGAACCACTGTTTCAGCCTTGGTATCAGCCGACCTGCTGCCTCCTTTCTCGACGTCTCTGCCGGCCACAAGACGCGTCGTTCTGCGACCGCGATGATCAGGAGCAGAGGCAGGTTGACAGTTCGCACGCTGGCCACGTGGATCTTGTGGAACCATCGAGGGCTGACGACGAATTTGAGTGGTAGCAGGAGGAAGACGGCCAGGATGTTGAAGGGCGGCTGGTATGAGAAGACGGCATCACTCTTGACACCCTCCAATGTGAGCACGGCGCGCCGGAATTGAATCTCGGCTGTGGCGTTGGCCACAATCTTGCTGAACGTGTTCGAAAGCATGGACACGAGAATTGTCAGGAAGAGTGTGTTGCCCAGGAAGGCAAACGCAACCATCAGAACAGGCCCGAGCAGCCAGTGGAAGTGAACTGACTTTTCAATGCCCGAACCGTCCAGACCGAACCAGATCCAGAGCATCCACTTGCTAATGTCGCTTTTGAAGGTCAGAATAGGGGCGAAGAGAGACGCAAGGGCTTCTGAGAGACTTACACAGGAGGATGCTTACCCTCGCCGAGCCAGAGCAGCGACAGCAAGAAACCGCCAAAACACCAAGCCGATAGCAACGTCAATAGGAAGAAGTCAGCCATCATAGAGCGCAGCGATAACACGACAATATTGTCTGAGAGCAGGTTGAAAGCAAGTCTCGGCACAAGAACCGGCGCCGCCATGGCGAGAACATCCAGGGCCTGCTGCTTTGGGATAATGTCGTCGACTCGGGCGCCGTGAACGCGGAGAACGGCGTACACGACGTAGATGCCAATAAAGGTAACGTCGAGGAAGGACCACAGATTCTGCGTATAAACGTGCCTGTCACTTCATGTAAGAAAGAGGTATTCGGAAGGGGCAAAGGGAGAGAAAACACACCATCCGTGCTCCAGGATGGTCGCAAACTGGTCAAGAGACCAGCCAAAAGCATAAATAGCAAAGCAAGCCTCCAGGAACCCGAAGCGCTCTGGGTTACGCTCTGCCATGACGAGGAGGTACAGCGAAAGGAGTATCAAGAAAGAGACCACATCGAGGATGTTCCTGGTCCTTGGCACCATGAGGCGGTATTGATTCAACATCGGACCCTCGCGAGGGTTGTAGAGGGAAATGGGCTTATGCTTATAGTGGTCCGGGATGATGTCAATGTAGCTCGATGGTGTGTACATGATTCTCCCTTCGTAGATGGCGTCCACACTGCGAAGGAGTCAGCGCCAGACAAGTAGCACAGGGCAAGCCAGGATGCAGCCCGTGGCCTCTCTTCGTCACCTACACTTTTTGACAAGGCGTCGAGCTGAGGAAGTACTTGCTCTCGGTGAGAATAGCAATCTCCAGCGAAGGCAGGGTCCGGTTGTAAGTCGAGTCGGAGGCCGCCTGGGCCTCCTCACGCACCTCGTCCGGGGCATTCTGGAAAGGCTCAAAGCCGGCCACCAGGATGTTGGACAGCAGTAGCAACCCGTCAGCTCCCTCATTATCCTCGCTGAAGCGCCTCAGGATCCTAGTGGCGACGAGCTCGGCAAGCGTCGCGCGGCTGTAATTGACATTGTGCCGATTGTTCAGGTGAGACTGCTCATACAAGAACTGGGCCCGGTTGACCAGCAGGCAGTAGACGATGGAAATGTCGTCGAGCTCATAAAGCTTGTCAACCAAGGGCCGGACAACGGCTATGTTGATTCTGACATCGCGCAGCTGCTCGAGGCTCAGGTAATCCTCAACAATGGATATGATATCCCTGCGTATGCGGTGGATGTTGGTGTAGACGGGCAGGTGGCTGTGCAGGCTGTTGGCGGTACAACTGTAGAGGAGATCTGTGTCGGTTGTCCGATGGCGCCCGAGGAGGGGTCTCCGTTCGGCCTGGGCCGGTAGCTGGATGCGCGCCCCGTTCCGGATACGCCCGCTCATTGCTCGCCGGGCCGCGGAAGTAGTCGTGCAGCGTAGCCGATGACGTGCTGTGCGGCAGTTGGGGATAAGTCTCTGGGTGTGCAGACGCGGGTGAGATGAAGCTAAGATGAGGCCGTGGGGCCAGGTCTACGCGTAGGTTGGATGCGATAGGGTTGTCACATCTGAGGCTCCAGAAACATCAAGTAAATAAAAACGGGGGGTGTAACAAGAAGAGAAGCGAGAGATGTATGAAATGAAGCAAGCCCCCTTGCTTTTCTGCGTCCCGGTTGTTATCACTGTCCCAGGGCGAGAAGACGAGGTTCCAAGTTTTGGGTTTCGCTGCGGTGCGTGCCATCCCTGAATCGCCCGCTAGTCCTCGTGTGGGGTTTAGTAGGATATGCACCTATGAGGACTCCCTCCCAGCTGCGCCGACCCAAATCCAACCACATATTGGGTCTCTTTTCATCGCCGCCGTCAGGCTCACAAGCCAGGGCTGCATCATGTCATTTAGTGGTTTGTGGATCTTTTTTTCCTTGATTGGATTGACTAAGTTAATTATTCTTTTTGTTCAGAGTCCAACCCCGGCGTCATCATCATGAATAGGCGTTCCTTGTTTCGCATACTGTGAGGGGAAACCTTTCCTGCAGGGTTCGCCCCGATTATGCCCGCTGTCTGGCCCACAACTTACAGGTTGACGGACTTGCGGAAGTTCTCGCCGGCGTAGATGGCCTGGTCACCGAGCTCCTCCTCGATGCGGAGGATCTGGTTGAGCTTGGCAAGACGCTCGGAACGGGCGGGCGCACCCGTCTTGATCTGGCCGGCGCGCAGACCGACGGCGATGTCGGCAATGGTGACATCCTCAGTCTCACCGGAGCGGTGAGACACCATGACGCCCCAGCCGTCGGCAAAGGAGTCCTTGGCGGCCTGGATCGACTCGGTCAGGGTACCGATCTGGTTGACCTTGAGCAGCAGGGCGTTGGCGGCCTTGAGCTCGATGGCCTTCTTGATGCGGATGGGGTTGGTGACAGTCAGGTCATCAGCGACGAGCTGGATGTCCTGGGCCTTGTAGAAGTAGCTCCAGGCCTCCCAGTCGTCCTCGGCGAAGGGGTCCTCGATGGAGACGATGGGGTACTTCTTGCAGAGGTCGGAGTAGAGGCTGGCAAGCTCCTCGTACGTGAGCCACTTGGACTGGTCGCTGTCCGGGTTCTTGAAGTCGAGGTCGTACTTCTTGGCGTCCTCCTTGTAGAACTCGCTGGAGGCGACGTCCATGGCAATGTTCATCTTGCCAGTGTAGCCGGCCTTCTCAATGGCGTCGGTGATGAGCTCGAGGGCCTCGTCGGCGGTCTGGATATCAGGGGCGACACCACCCTCGTCACCGACGTTGCCGGCAGATTGGCCGTACTTCTTCTTGGCCAGACTCTTGAGGATCTGGTAGACCTCGGCACCCTGACGGAGAGCCTCGGAGAAGGAGGGAGCGGCGCTGAAAATGGTCAGCAAGCTGTTTAAAACGACATGCCTGAAGTCGTTGGAGCTTACCTGGGCACAATCATGAACTCCTGGAAGGCCAAACGACCACCGGCGTGGGAGCCACCGTTGAGGACGTTCATGAAGGGAACGGGAAGGACGTAGGGCTTCTTGGTGCCGGCAAGGTCCGAGATGTGAGCGAAGAGAGGGACACCTTTCTCGGCAGTGGCGGCCTTGGCGATGGCCAGGGAGACACCGAGGATGGCGTTGGCACCGAGCTTGTTCTTGTTGGGGGTGCCGTCGAGCTTGATGAGGAACTCGTCGATCTTAGTCTGGTCCTTGACGTCGATGTCCTCCTTGATGAGAGCAGGGCCAATGACCGTGTTGACATTCTCGACGGCCTTGAGGACACCCTTGCCGGCCCACTTGGCCTTGTCACCATCACGGAGCTCGCAAGCCTCATGCTGGCCGGTGGAGGCACCGGAAGGGACAATGGCGCGGTGAAGGCCAGTCTCGGTGAGGACGTCGACCTCGACCGTGGGGTTGCCACGAGAGTCGTAGACGTAGCGAGCGTGGATCTTCTTGATGGCCATTTTGGGCGGGTTGGGAAAAATGATCTGATGCGGGAAAGGGAGGGGTCAGCAAGAGAAGTCAGGCAGAGGAGGGGCAGGCAAGCCAAGTTAAGTATCAGAAGGGGGGGCAAACAAAATGTAAGCAAAACAACACGGAAGGGCAATCCAATGACAGGAAGAAAACACCAAGTCTTTGCACAAATCGCTCAGTGAAGCTCGGACGGTGAGAATTGCCGCAGCACCAGAGGGCCTCGACTGGCCGTTTCTGAAGCTATGGTGGGGGGAGGGGCGGGATTGAAACCAGGATCATGGGAAAACAGGGTAGGTATCCGTTTGTCAAACGTGCAATGGCATGGATGATGATGGCGTGAGAGGGCAGATTGGCATAGCATACCTTGGTAGACTCGGAGATGGATGTGGTGCAACAGATGTTGTTTGGATGTCAAAGCAAAAAAAGGGAGGCAGAAAAGAGATCGAGGTGTTTTGCAGGAGAAGCTGAAATTCTGGGTTGGGCCACCCACTAGATACTGTAGGTCGTGCTGCTTGCCCAGCGTGAGCGTTGGGCGTGGGTGTTGCCTTGGTTTCTGTGGCTTTCCACCTCACCTCACAACAATGGAGGGGTAAGGTAAGGTACCTCAAGGTAGGTGGGTTTCTGCCCACAGCACTGTGCCAGTTCCTGGGAGCACGGGCCTGGAAGGAGGGGCAGCGAAGTATCTACTCACCAATCTGCCCCTCCAGCCCCTCCAGCCCCTCCAGCCCCTCTAGCCCCTCTAGCCCTCGCAGCGCTCACACTCCTGTTGAGCTCGGAGCCGTTATCGGAGAACCCTGCCCTCCCACGTCCGCTTGCAGTCAATCAGGGGTTCCGGCTTAACACGGCCATGGCCCACCACCTCCAGCCCACCAAACACAAGTGACGCACCACCGCCCTCAACGAGACCCTAGCTGTCTAGCTCGTTCGGATTGCTTGAGCTCCCCACCACTGGTCGCCATGATTCGATCGAAAGAAAGCCTTCTCCCAAAATCTGCGCCCTTTTCAGTTGGGCCGACTCACCTCACGGCTGCTTCAAATCACTTCAGACAGTGTCTAATCACATTCACGACAGGATTCCCGCGTCATGAGTACAGCAAGCCCCCCCCCCCCCCCCCCCCCCCTACAGAGGGAGGATTCACTATTAATAACATCCCGGACCGGCTGGGTAATTCATCTTGAACACCCCCACCTTTACTGCATACCCAACCATTGTCTCACATCGTCCGTGTCCCGCGCCTTCCACGACATCTTCGCCTTGATCGAGTCCGTCGCCTGTGCCAGTGACCGGTCGAAGCCAGCCGTCCCCTTGTTCTCGAAGAACGCCGTCACCTGGGCGAGCTGCTCCTGCGTGCTCAGCCCGCCAACGCAGTACGCCACCACGTTGCCAATCATGGGCGATGACGCCGGGAACTTGGCGGAGATCGTGTCCCAGTTCTTCTGCATCCACTCGAAGAGTCCCTCAATGCCCTCACGGCTGGCCCTCAGCCCGCCGATTGGCAGGTAGACGTCCTGGTCTCGGATCTTGCCGCTGAGTAGAAGATCAAGCGTCCGCTGCACCATCTGTCGCGACTGGCCAAGCGTGCGCAAAGCCGAATTGCGTTCATCGCTGCTTTGGGCCTTGTTCGTGTAGAAGTCAAGGACGTCGTTGTACTAGAGACGCATCATGTTAGCATGTCGAGCGAAACGTGGCCGAGCTGATCCCCATGACTCACCTCCTTCTCGCCGCCGTATTTCAGGTTGAGGGAGAAAACGCTGCCGCGAATGTTGGGGTGAATGGCCGAGCGGTCACCATCATCCATGAACTTCTTGAACATCTCCTGCGCCGCTGCGATGACTTGCTTGTTGCCGCTCATGCCCGCGGCGCCAAACACCAGTGCTTTGAACTGCTGTTCTACATGGCCATCCCCCGAGGCAAATTCCCATCCCAGCTTGTCCACGAGTGGTGAGGTGATCTCTTGCTGAAACCTCATCATGGCATCAACAATATCCTGGTTCTCGATCCACGCCATGCGGATAGAGCCCAGGCGCGAAAGAATCTGATCCCAGACCAGAAACTCAGACTCGCCAGCGCTGCTCAGGGCGCGGAAGAGACCAAGGCTGGCTGAAGTCTTTTGGTATCCAGAGGTCGCCAGAGCGCTGGCATCAGCCACAAGGCCGACCCTGTCCTGAACCGTCAGCTTCTCAGCTGCATTACCGAGTTTCTCGAGGCGTTCGCTAGTGTATTGTGTGCGATAGAAACCGGCCGAGTTGGCATTAATCTTGAAGAACTCGCCGGCCTCGCCGAGCTTGAAGCTTGAGTCTCGGGTTTTCAAGGTCGACTCGCCATCAACGCCGTCCTTGGTACGGATGTTGAGAAAGACGGGGTAAAGGACCTGGTCGTCCTCGGACTTGACATCACCAGTTGTCAGGAAGCGGTGCTGCTCAAGACGAACGTCGCTTCCATCCTCGGTGACTGACACAACGGGGTATCCGACATGCCTGGTCCAGGGACCCATTATGGTGGCAACGTCCTTGCCACTAACCTCGCTCAGAGCTTCCCACAGCTGCTCCGTGCTGGCGTTGCCGTACATGTGCCGCTTCAGGTACTTGCGCACGCCCTCCATGAAGACCTCCTCGCCAAGATAGTCGGACAACATGTGGACAACGCAAGAGCCTTTGGCGTAACTGATGCTGTCGAAGATCTGGTTGATCTCCTCGGGCCGGCTGACCGGCACTTCAATGGGGTGGCTGCTACGGAGGCCATCGAGCGACAACGCCGACTGCAGGTCCTCCGACACGAAAGATTCCTTAAGCTTCCATTCGGGGTGCAAGGCATTGAGCGAGTAGCGCGCACCGAACTCAGCCCAGCCCTCGTTGAGCCAGAGAGACTGCCACTCCTTCATAGTCACCAGGTTACCGAACCACTGGTGTGCCAGCTCGTGCAAAATGACAGAAGACACTCGCTCCTTCACCACGGCACCGCTGGTCTTGTCGTTGAACAGCACCTCAACAGTGCGGTAGGTGATGAGACCCCAGTTCTCCATGGCACCCGCGGCAAAATCGGGCATGGCGACTTGGTCAAGCTTGGGCAGGGGATATTCGATTCCAAATTCCTTCTCGTAGAACTCCAGGCCTTTGGCAGCAATATCAAGAGCGTAGCGACCATGCTCGATGTCTTCAGATGGGGGCGCGTAGACCCGAATGGGCACTCTGAAGGCCTTGGTCTCGATGTAGTTCAGCTCGCCAACGATGAAGGCGACGAGGTAGGTGGACATCTGAGGCGACTTGTTGAACTTGACGGCCTTCTTGCCATTGTGGGCGTCCGTCTCTTCGGCGACGTCCATGTTGGAGAGACAGGTGAGGTTCTTGTCAGCGATCAGAGTGACAGTAAACTCGGCCTTGAGGGCAGGCTCGTCGAAGCAGGGGAAAGCTCGGCGGCAGTCAGTAGCTTCCATCTGGCTGGTGGCGATGATGCCTGTTGAGCCGTCGGCCTTCTTGTAGGTAGAACGGTAGAAACCGGCCATCTTGTCATTCAGCTCGCCCTCAAACTTGATCTCGAGCTGGCCCTTCGTGCCCTTGGGCACCGTCTTCTTGAGGTCGAACGTGCTCGTCTGCCTATCTTCATTGTGGCTGATGTCTGCGCTGTTCAGGATCGTGGCCTGTCCCTCCAGGACGAGCTGGGCATGCTTGATATCGATATCAAGGGCATGCAGGGTGATGGTGCTGGAGTGCTCGGCGAAGTCCACGTCAATCTTGACAAGACCATCGAACCGGAAAGTCTCGAGATTGGGCTCTAGCGTAACATCGTAGTGACGGGGGACAATGTTGGTGGGCAACAGACCGCGATCGGCGGGGGCCTGCGTAGTGGAAGTGCCATCGGCATCGGCGAAGCGGCACATGTTGCGTTTGTAGGAGCACTCGCGTGCGGGTAGGATGCGGTGTGGGTTTTGACGGGGAAGCTTGCGAGCTGGACGGGGAGCTCGAGGGGTCGTTCGTGAAGGATGGAAGCTCGAGAACCGCGTCAGCGTCGAGCTATGCGGGCAGAAGTGAGTCAGCTGATGGAGTCTCAAAGGGAAGACTGGAGTTCGAGGGCCTACAATCGAATTGGGTTTGGTTGGGCAAGTGAAGTAATACGTCGTAGGACTGTCCCAACTGGGCGAGAGGATCGTAAATAAATGGACATTGGGTAAGGAGGGGCAAGAAAGAGACGGGAGGCAAAGGCACGAGGGGGCCGAAGCTGCAGCTGGCAGCCGGCACGCGGGTTCGAAGGAGGGGTTGGGGGGCTGAGGAGTAGAGGGACAGAAGGACAGGGGGTGGTTTCCAAATGAGGGGCAGCAAGCAACAACTGCTAGCAAGTAAACATGCACATGTCCAGGGTCGGGAAGTACTCGGTGCGTTACTGGTTTGGGGGAGACCTGAATGCACTGTCGGGGAAGCTCCTGACTGCTCTGTCTTTCAGCACAGAAAAACCAGACACCGACGCTGGCACTGGGACTGCCTAAGGCTGCCGGTGCGGTCCTGGTTGTCCCCAGACCCACTTTGGCCCGCCTTCAGGCCGCCCCCGCGCCATGAACCAGCGTCAATCACTAGGTACTGCACCACTGGACGGCGGGGGGGCATGCCGCTGCTTCGGCCGAGATCTTTTTGAAAATTCACCTTAAAACCAAGGAAAATCCATTTACTGCTGAGACCACTCGCGACTACAAACTACGGACGTCCAAAACATCATCATCATCATCGCGGTGACAGAAAATGGCCCGCTCAACCAGTCGCTTGCGCTCCTCATGGCAGGTCAGAACACAGACGGGCGAACCATACGCAGCCATCCACGTCCGAAGCCTCCAAACAGTCATCCGGGCCGGCACCGACGCTTGGGGCCGGACCGGCAAAGACCAACCCGCTCTTGTCACCGCCGTGGTCTCCTTGGCCAAACCTTTCCATGTTGCCGCCAGCAGTGACACCGTCAGCGAGGACACGGTCCATTACGGGCTCTTGGCCAAGGCCATCCTGGCAAGCCTCAGCCGCCTGGGGGCCCGAAGCGAGGCAGCAAATCGCATCACGATCGAGGACCTTGTCGACCACCTGGGGAATGATGTGGTCTACCCAGGCGACAGCTCGGACGCCTCTTCACCGCAAAGGATCTTGCGCGACCCAGCCAAGGTGCGATTCGCCAGTCTAACTCTCGCTCTTCCCAAAGCGTCCCTGCTCGGCGAGGGTGTCAGTCTCACTCACTCAATCTGCTATCCGGATGGCTCAGAGGACAATGCCTCGACGGCCTGCTGCTTATCATTTCACCGACTTCGTGTCCCTACTCTGATCGGGGTCAACGACAATGAGAGAATGGCCAAACAGGTTGTCGTGGCTGACATCGACATCGACCAATTCGTCTGCAAGGGTGATGTGTACACGGGTATAGAATCCGTGATTGTCAAGGTAAGCACTCTAGCTGGCTTGTTTCTAGGCGAACACCAATTAAAAAATAAAACTCAACAGACCATGGAAGAGTCCTCATTCGAGACTCTTGAAGCCCTCGCCGCCACCCTTGCCGCACAGCTCAAGAACCACCTCACCTCTTCAGCGTGCCAACCCACCCCGGAAAGGTGCTGGCAGCTGAAGATTGGACTCGAAAAGCCAACAGCCATCTCCATGGCCCAAGCTTCACGCGTGGAGTACAGGGTCACCTGCAATGAGCTCTTAGCCAAGTCCATCTCCTTCTTATCGTCGCCTCACGATGGCTGAAAGTGGAACATCCCCGCCGGTGGCTTGCTGGATGAAGTCCTCCGGCGGGTCGAAGAGCATGATGTGAATATGCTCGACTGCATGGATGGATTTGAGGCTACTCCAATTGCGAAACCAAATGACCTGCAGCCCGAGAGCATTAGCACGCCGATTGAGATGCATGAACACTCGTGGTGGAAAACTTACAGTGTCCTGGGGCATATGAGCACGAAAAGCTCTACTGACATACCCATCCACTTTTCGCCTCGTCTCGTCGCTCAAGTCTCCTGTTTCCGGATCCTCTTCCAAGTCAAATTTTGTCCATACAATCAAGTGCTTGATCCGTGGGTCAATACCATACGGCCAGTCGTTGTGTAGCACTCTCATGTCCTGTTCAAATTCAAAGGGCTTGCCTTTCGGTATGATGGGCGCCTGCCACCCCAACCTGTGCTTCAAGACAAAGTTCATCACACTACCGTGTTCTTGGATCAGGTCGTAGATAAAAACCCTGTACTTTCTCAAGTCGGATGGCACACGTCTGAAGTGCTCGAGTTGATTCGTGGCCGTGAGATGCCGCACCTCGGCCCACGACTGTACTTGATAGTCGGCGTCTAGCGTACTTAAGATGCCTATGTCTTTGTCCCCCAGGTTGCGAAGTGCCAGCGGGCATTCTTCTGCCCTGTCGTTCGGCGCGACATTGACTTGCCAGTATGGCAACGGGGCGTGAGTGACAAGCGTCGGACCGTTAGGGCGAATGTTAGGCATAGTTGATATTCAAATAATGCGTGGTCGGTTGCAAGATTCTGTATTGAGATGATGGACGGCGCTTTTGGAGGATGAAAATGTTCAGAGCCAGTTTTAGCTGGTGCGGTTCAAGTGCATCATATCGTGTATCAGAAGTGATGAATCAATGTTGCAACGCGATTGAAGTTATCGAAGAGGCAGAGCTCTGTGTGCATCAACTGCTCAATTGAACAGTTAAATTGAGGCAATCAAACGCTTGATTTGGACCCTGCATTCCTTGTCAAGGCTGGCCCGACCGGGTGCGTTTAAAAGACCGGGTTCAGAAGGGAGGATGTCGGTGAAGCGCGGGCCTTATCGGTCCCACCCGATCCGGTTAACCACGTGCATCGTCGGAACAGAAGCCGAACACGTTTCGGCGCGCTTCCCATGCCGATGCTTGGCAACATGGGCGTCCGACGGTATCAGCCTTTAGTTACACGACATGCAAGGGCGCACCAAATCATTGATTGAAATAAATCGGGCGCGAATAAGTTCAAAAGACGCTGCGTGTTGCGGATTAAATGCTAAGTAATGTCTGCATCATAGTGACTATCCCCTGCGCAGACTGTGAACATGGGAGCCCATATGGGAGCCCGCCCATTGTACACAGGAGTAGCAAGCCAAGCCAAAGATCTGACCTGTGTAGGTGTTCCTGGCCAAATAGCAAACCTCAAACGTGAAACAAATATTCTAGTGCTCAAGCAGACGCAAGCTTCCCTGGACGACCACGTTCTCGAGGATGGATCCAGGGGGGATATCAATGGTGCTGCCCTCGGTCGCCACAATAATGACGGTGCCCTTGAGGGTCACTCCGCGGCCGAGGTTGACACCACCAGTGATGGTAAGATGGTCGAGTTCGATAATCTTAGGGATCGAGGGAATGTGTTTCTGGAAATCAGAGACCTTCTTGAAGTCGCTGCCCAGCTTGATGAGGGGAGCGTCGCCGAAGCGAGACGAGCTCATTTGGAGCTGGCCGTGCTTGACAGTGTAGAGGTCAGACTTGACGAGCATCAGGTCAGAGCACGTCTTGACGGGCAGGAAGCGCCTGCGGGGCACATTGACGCCGTGCGCGTTGTTGAAATGGCGGATGGCAGCACCGACGGCCGTCTCGAGCTGGATGATGGAGATGTCGGACTCGCCCTTCTTATCACCGGGGATGGTCTTGCCGTTCGGGATGATCTCCATCTCGAGCTCGTCGTTCTCGACGACGCGCTTGATGGCCTTGAGGTTCAGCCAGATGTTGTTCGTGTTGAAATACTTGAACTTTTTGATCGACTTGAACTCGTTGACGTGCTCCTTGGGCACCTGGGCGATTTCAAGGAGGCGGGCCTGACCCTCGTAGTCAATGATGGTACCACCCTTGACGTCAGCCTTGGTCTTATTGGTCAGCTCCATGATGTACTCGGAGTCGGTCTGAACCATGTGCTGCAGAATGCGAAGATCGACAACGGCACCCAGGTTGTCGACGTTGGAGAGGAAGAGAATCTCGATGCCGCGCTCGATAAGTTGGTCGAGGATGCCAGAGTTGTAGAGGGACTCGAAGACATCACCGTGGCCGGGAGGGTACCACTCAGAGATGGACGACTCAAACTTCTTGGGGACGGGTAGGAGAGAGTCCTTGAGGATACGAGGGTAGCGGGACTGGTTGAAGGTGAGGATGTCGACGTTGTGGCCCTCGTACTTCTTGATGATGGAGGCGGTGTCGTCGTTGGTGTTGAACGAGTTCATCAGGATGAAGGGCACGTTGACGTTGTAGGTGCGGTTCAGGTATTCAATCTGACGGACGGACAAGTCGAGGAAGGACATGCCGTCACGGACCTCGATGACCGACTTGGGGCCAACGCAGCCCATGGAGGTACCAAGACCACCGTTGAGCTTGAGCACAGCCAGCTTATCGAGGAACTGAACAGCCTCCGTGTTGGCGAGATCCTCGTAGTCAACAACCTGACCTTGGGCAGGAGGGGCAATACGGTCCCAGTCGCTACAGAGTGAATGAGCAAATAGTACGAGGAAGCGATGTTTTCAGAGGATAGCCTACACAGCATTGCCCTTGGCCTTGTCGTTCAGGTAGCGGCGGAAGAGAGCAAAGAAATTGTCCATCTCGGTGTCAAAAAGCTACATCATATTGGTCAGCCCAACACATACCCATTTATTGTGGGCTCAATCAACTTGCCTTCTTCTCCTCGGGGTCCTCGACGGACTCAGCGAGCTGAGTGAGGGCATTGCGCATCTGTGCAGCGGCGACATTGGTCGATGTGTTCTCGAAAGCCTGTCGCGCGAATTAGCCAAGTAAATTTTGGGGTGGGGTTGTAATCGTTCTGGACGACGACAGAGAGACAATTGGGCACCGGCGAGCTTTACGCGGCTGACCATCGCCAAACACCCCGTCTGGCGAAGGCCCTGTGGCTCGAGGGTAGGCACCAGGCAGGCCATTGAAGCGTACATGGACACCCAGACGGCGCTCGGGGAGGTGCGTGACAAGTGATTATGTGGGAAAGGGGAGCTGCTCACCATATGGGACCTCGTCTTGCCGTGGTGGCGCGAGGTGAACTCCTGCTCGTTACCAGAATCCTTGCCGCCATTGCCAGCACCAGCGAGGGGCGACAGGTGGGAAGGCAGCGCGCTCTTAATTGCAGAAGCCATTGTGGAGGGTCTGTGTGGTCTTTTCTCGTCGTGAAAGTAGGTGTGTGGATGAAGATGGGCGAGGAGAGTCTGGCAAGCTGAGCGACCAGGCCAGAAGTGCGTGTCTCGTTAAGGTTGAGAGAGGGATTGGGGGGTGGGGAGAAAGTAGGAGGGATGGCGGGGTTCGCAGAAGCTCCAAGGGCCTTGATTGTTCTGTGCTTGCTGCCTGTGCCTGTGCCTGTGCCTGACGTAATCGGACGTGGTCAGCTTGGGAAAAACAACGAGTGCGGGCAACATGCTCCTGCCATCCGCACCCCGACGCCTGCCGCCCGGCCCTTTCCACCGCTCACAGATCACAGGAGCATGCTCCGAGATCCATTGGCAGGTGGTCCGGATTCCAGATGGTCTTCAAGGGCGCGATCGGCGGATCCTCGCAGGAAAGATGGGTCTGGCTTACCTTGGCTGATGGGTTGTAGCTGCGCAAACGAATGAGTTACAATAGATGAACCAAGAGAGCAGGGGAAAGGGGCAGACAATTCCAGCTTGAGGGGGGGCGGCCTGGGTGGTTTTATGTTTCATCACAAGCTGGACAAATCGGCAGCAAGGTACCTAGCTCAGGAGGCATCAGGTTCCTTGGTCAAGCTACCTACAACCTCGCACTATGGACCAGATCTCCCATCACTGTGGGAACTAGAACTGCCTTGCCAATGTCCAATTTCCTGCATCCTCGTCGCTCTGGGCCTCCAGTGCCTCCACTCCCCGCCTCCATCGAGATTCCGTGGTCCCACCTGCTGTGCGGCTACGGGATTGTGAGGAGACATAAAGGAAGGAAAAAACACCATATTGCCTCCACAGTGCACGACTGGCGTCCGAGATGGAGCCTCAAAGGTGCAAAAGTTGCTGCGAGCATATGGTGGCGCTGCCAGGCCGCAGCTTTGGCGTGTTTATCAACGGCAAAACCTGGGCCATGGCCCCTTCCTACGGTCCCTTTAACCCCCACCTTCTCATACATTTGCCGCCCAACCGCCCAACAAGAGCGAGAAATTCCCCCTCCATTGCCCCCCTCAACCCTCCATCAGCCTTCGTCCATCGCTCAAATCCGATAGCCAGTCTAGACGGTTCGGTAGGAACACCGTTCCGTTATTCGCTGCACCCACCCTGAACTTTCCGAATCTCTCTCTCTTTCTCTCTGCCTCTCTCGGCATATTATCGCATCCACCAGCATGGCTGCCCGCGACACGAGAAACAAAACGAGGGGGGCCTCGTCGTGATTTACACTGCCCAACTCCCCCCGTACCCCCCCGGGAGCTAGTGACATCAAGAGATCCGGGCGAAAGCTATGGCCGCGCCTCATTCCGTCGTGCAATTTGCTCGCCCGTCCAGCATGGGTCCCAACTGGTGGTGCCACTGTGCAGATTGGTTTACTCGCTTGCCTTATCGAAAATGTTGTTTCGTCGGGTCTAGAACTGATGCTGCCATCTCGGAGAGCTTTTGATGGTCGAATGACGTCTCGCCATCTCCCCCATGTGCCATTTATATACCTCCTTTTGGCCCTGCGCTTGTGGTTTTTGGTGTATGTCATACGTACATGAATTGTGATCATCCAGCATGTGGCTTGCCAACTGGATGCGCTGATCGAGCTGATTTAATAAGTTCGCATGCAAACAAAACTACTCACTCTTTTTTCCTTTTTCTTTCTCGTACGCCACATGTCATGGGCTCACAGGTTTTGCGCAATGTTCGTCCCAACTCAGCATCTTGTCATGGGGCCTATCATCAACCTCCAGCACTAAACCTCCTCCCTTGGGTATCAATTCACACAAGTCAAAACGCCTACCCAGACAGCCAATCTCTCGTAGTAATCATTTCTTCTTGCCCGTCTTCTCCGTGCATACCGGGCAGTACCATGTACCGTTGGGCTCGCTCTTCAGACCAACGCAAGTCCAATGAAACCATTCATAGGGGCAGTCATCGTTGTCGCAAGCCACCATGTCACCGAAACTGACGTTCTGGCATATGCAGTATTTCTTGTCGTCTCCCGCATCATCATCGTCCGCCTCGCCCATGCTCTCATCACCATCGACGTCTTTGCTTTCTCGGTTTGGTGTGCCGCTGGCTCGGTCCAGTCGTCTGTCATCGCCATCGTCCAAGCTTGCACTCTCCGCTTCTGACAGCTCACTATCTGCCGTGGAAGCGGGTGAGTTTCTACTGCCAGACTTCTTCACCCGCGACAGGGACGACTTGGGCGCCTTTTTCCGGCCGACGCCGTTCGGCGTGCCTTTTCGGCCTAAGCCAGACACGCTCAGCGCCTTTTGAGATGCCGACCGAGGACCGGCGCTACCAGCACGCACAGTGGCGGCGGCAGTGCCCGGTCCTGCGGGACCCTTGGGGGTTCCAGGACCTAAGGACGAGTGTCTTGCCAGTCCACTGGAGGCCGAAGGGAGGTTGCCCAGCCCGGAGTTGGCTCGAGGCCCACGCTTTGGGGCACCACTTCCCGGGCCGGCGGAGCTCTCACGCGCCTGTCGGTTGAGGATCATACTCGCAGCAGGTGTTGCCGGAGCTGAAGCCGCATGTTGTTGTGCCTGGGCAGTGCGAACTTGAGGGTTGGTCGCGCGTGCGGCGGTCGGAGTGGACGAGTTGACTATGGGTCCTAGAGGTGTCGCATTCACAGCAGCAGGAGCGGAAGGGTGGCTGCTGGGGTTGATGGCGCGAGCGGATGGCGCGGAATGGTTCGCGGCGCTCGGTCTTAACAGGGAAGGGCATTCATCGGGGTCGTTGAAGCCAGGCTCGGCGCGGTCGTAGAGCAGCTTGATGTGTTGGTCAAGGTTCCGTAGATGTTTGTCCATGTTGGCCTGCAGTCGTTGGGTCAAGTTGATCTTTTCTGTTGCCAGCCGGTCTGCGCGCGCAAAGTTGTCGCGGATCTGCGCCCTCATGCCCTCCTCCCTCGGGTTTGCCTCGTGGCTTCCCTGGGCCTTGATCCATTTCTGTATCTTCCCATCGCGGTCGTCAACAAGCTTGACGCACTCCTGGTACTGCCTGTCCTTGTCGGCGATCTCGTCTTGCATGAACCGGATCTCCTCGGGAAGGTTCTGGACGCGGTTTATCCAGTCATCGAGGACGATGGCTGGGTCGAGGGCCTCGGCCGCCGGCATCTTCCTGACCCAGTCGATCGACAGATCGTCTCTAGGCATCGTGTTAACGGAGGGGCCGCGCCCCGATGTTCAGTGGAAGCAGATGCGATGCGAGAATCAGGCTCGATGGGTGGCAGTAGGTAGGCGCGGAAAGTGCTAACAGGGCCCGAGGAAGCCGCGCTTAGCGAAGGCAGAGGCAGGCTGGGCAGGTGCGATGGTGATGGTTTTGCAAGACGCGGCGAGCAGAGACGAGAGCAGAGAAGCGAGTAGAAGTGCGATCAGAGAGTGAAGAGGTAGTAGGATCGGGAATGACGGGGCACGCGATGATGCCAGGGATGGCGCGCGAAAGGCAAGATGTAAGGTAGGTGCAGGTGCAGGAAGTGGAGGTTGGAGGCCAGCGTCCTATGCAAATGGCAAGTGACAATTGTGACTTGGCTCACCTGTGGGAGAGGGGGAACGGGACGATGAGTATGTGAAAATTACAGAGGTTGGGAAATAAGGTCGATGCGTTATGGTGATGCGCTTGCACTCGTGGAACGATTCGTGAGTACGAGCGACAGGAGAGCGGCGTGTGTGTGAGCACTGTAGTGGTCAGCGAGATCTGGCTTGCGAAGATGGAGGGGAGGTCGTGGGAAGGAGGTGACATGGGAAATTTCAGCCTCCCAGGTTTGCCTCCAATGACAGGCAGGCAGTACCAAGTATCCTACTGCCTGCTCATGGAACGACTTGCGCGACAGGTAGCCTGAAGAGAATGGTACCACGCAAACATACAGCGGACACCACTAACATCAAGTACCAGGGACCACCATTACCCTGACATCAAGTCTCTCGGCCCCGCCCAGTAGGCTAGGCCGTGGGCATAGCCATTTTGTACCTATGCCTCTCCCCCCTCCCCAGGTCTACCAACAGTCAGCAAGGTACCTGGATCGATCCAGATGCACCGGATGGGCCCAAGTAATCAAGCCTACGGACCAAGTACCGTGCGTCCGTAGACCGCTGTAGGTGCATTGACTTCCACAGCTTCAACACCACAACCTTTCAAGAGATTTGCGTCGCGATATTTGCGACACGATATTTGCGACGCGAGCTCGGCGGATAACGTCTTGTTGCTAGCCCATCTCATATCGAAGGATTCGCTAAAGAAGTTCATTTTATCAACTCTCTCGAATTGCCTGGCTCCGGGTCCAGGACCCCGCGTCCTGCTGTCCACTCCGTACATCTCAACCTGATCTCACTTCACCTGCGCGTGGGTTTTTGGAAGGTTCTTCCACGGGCGCTTCTCGCCTTGCCACCGCCATGGCCAATGTCACACCGCCATACAGATTTCGGTCGAAACCAAATTATCTACCGCACACCATAGGAACAGATCCCATCGTCGAGGAATACAGCATCCCACTCGGCCAGCCCAGCGATGAAGACAATGCCAAGTACTTCGGCAGGTGCAAGCGTTATGCACAAGAAATGGGCGTCACGCGTCCAAAGGGCTACAATGTCTCCTTTCACGTGAATCCCGAGATGGAGAAGCACCATTTCGGCCAGACACATCCGATGAAGCCGTGGCGCTTGACCTTGTCGAAAAGCCTTGTGTTTTCATACGGCATGAACTTTGCAATGGACAATTACACGTCAAGAGCCGCGACCTTTGAGGAGCTCAATAGTTTTCACTCCAAGGACTACCTCGAATTCCTGGGTACCGTCATGCCCGAAGCTCAGCCCAGAGACATTGAGAACCCCACGCCGGAGCTCATGTTCAACCTCGGTGGCTCTGACTGTCCCTTATTTGAGGGTCTATACGACTACTGCTCCATGTCGGGTGGGTGCTCCCTGGACGCGGCGCGCAAGATCTGCTCAAAGCAATCCGACATTGCGATAGCTTGGGGAGGCGGCCTTCACCATGCGAAAAAGTCCGAGGCCTCCGGTTTTTGCTACATTAATGACATCGTCCTCGCCATCCTCCAGCTCTTGCGGTGCTACCCCCGCGTTCTCTACATCGACATCGACGTTCATCACGGCGACGGCGTTGAAGAGGCGTTTTTCTCTACTGACAGAGTCATGACAGTCTCCTTCCATAAATACGCGCCCGACACCTTCTTCCCCGGAACTGGCGCCCTCGACGACAACGGCCCCAAGAACGAGCACAACCCCGGTGCGCACCACTCAGTCAACGTTCCCCTCAACGACGGCATCACGGATGAGCAGTACCAGTGGCTCTTCGAGAACGTCATCGGCAAGTGCATCGAGAAGTTCCGCCCCAGCGCCATCGCGCTGCAGTGCGGCGCCGACTCGCTCGCGGGCGATCGCCTCGGCAAGTTCAACCTCCAGGTGCAAGGGCACGGAACCTGCGTCGAGTTTTGCAAAAAGTTTGGACTGCCCATGATCCTATTCGGCGGCGGCGGGTACACGCCTAGGAACGTGGCCCGCGCCTGGGCTTACGAGACGAGCATTGCCGCCGGCATTCAGGACCGCATCGCGCCCATCATCCCGAGCCATACGCCCTGGCGCGACCAGTTCCGCTACGAGGAGCTCTTCCCTACGCTGGAGCAGATCCTCGGCGAGCCCCGCGTCAACAAGAACCCGCAGAAGCGCCTGCAGGAGATCGTACAGCATGTCAACGAGCAGCTGCGCTTCGTCGAGGCCGCGCCCAGCGTCCAGTCGCAGGTCATCCCGCCTGATCTGGGAGGTATACGGGACGAAGTTGAGGCCCAGCTACGCGAGGAGAGAGAGGCTAGGGACGACGGGCTTCGGAAGCTGAGGGAGGAAGCGATTGGCATTCCCATGGAGCTGTGACGGATGTTTCGCGGGGTGGTAAGGTGTTTGCTGCAGATTGCGGAATTAGGAGACGAATACATGATTTTGAACACACCACGAATGAACTCCGCCCGCGATCGACTTGTTCGCACTCAGAAGGTATTTCGGCACTTCAATGATCCGGAAGAACCACGTCGAAACCGCCAAGTTGGCTCTTCTTGTGATCATAGACGTAAGGCAAACCCCGCATGGAACCACTTCCCGCCTGACCTGTTTCTTGCGATGCAGCATAATTTTCAGACTTGTTGGGTTTCTTGATGTCCCGACGCTGCCATTTGATATGCTATCCGCCAAATGTGAAGCCCCCGACGCCCCTATACTTGCTTCCTTGATGAATGAAACAGTCCCTCAAACCGAATTCCAAAGCCTCCCACGTCTCATACGAGGGCAAGTGTAGCAAATATTTGGGTAATTGAACATGTCAGCCCCTAATGCCCGCGCACCGCATTCTCGGCCTCCATTTCCAAGACCTTTCGCCGAAGGCCTCTCGTCCGGATACCCACAAAGGCAACCAATAAGACACCCACCGCAAAGCCAGCAGACAATAGCATAACGTTGACGGGTATCGGATCTCCATTAAACGTTTGGTGAAACAGGTAGTCGAGACCCGACTGAGAGAAATTCAGTAAACCGGAGAGGCAGATAATGGTGCCATAGACGGTGCCAAAGGTCCGGAAGCCGAAGACCTTGGCGCTATAATCAGACACCGCCGTGTAGTAGAATGGGCGGTATAGGACAAACAAGCAGATACCGATATAGGCAGCCCACGTGTAAGGCAGAACACCCAAGACGCCAATGGCAGTTGCAATGGCGACTAGGACGGTGAGCACGATGAAAGTGCTGGTGTGGTCGAGGAAGAGGCCAATGAAGGGGATCGAGAAGATGCCGCCTACGGGAAGAGCAATGTCGAAAAAGTTGTTAACCTCGACAGCCTGCTCGGTATTCCCAAAGATGGCTTCGTATTGAGCCCGAATGGTGGCGACGAAGTAGTTGATGCGCGTCATCTGGATCACAGTGAAGAGGCAGATGAGGATAAACCATGGAGATGCGATCTGCTGGAGAGCCGTGTTGGCGTGCATAACGCCCCAGACGCCCGAGATGGCGTTCTTCTTCTCTTCCAGGCGGGCCTGCTCGTCAGCGCCCTGGGCGCCGATCAACTCTTCCGTGTCGTCGAGGACGGTTTGGCGGTGGGAGCGCTGCTCCTCACGGAGGAGAGCAGTGTTTTCGTCGACTTGATCATCCAGCGGGTTATCTCTGTCGATGGCAGCCTCGACCTCTTCCGCCTGCTCAGCAAGATCGCCCATCGTCTTGTAGGACTGCTTGGGCATTAGAGTCAGCTGAACGACCAGGATAAAGGTAGGCACGACAAGATAGGCAAGGAAGAATCGATGGTAGCCAAAAGAGCTTTCGGTGGCCTGGAACATGAGGCGGTAGACGAGGAACAGAGCGCTCGAGGAGTCGAAGGCGCCGGTTAAAAGGGCAAGGATGAGGCCGGAGTGGCGTGGAAAGGCGTTCGATAGCTGAAAGGATGAGATGAAGATGAAGGGTCCCCCGAGTGCGAGGAGCAGATAGCCCAGCAAGAACCCGTCGAGTGGGACCTGGTCTGCATAGGCCATGAGGAGAGAGCCTGATGCGAGGAACAAACTTCCAGCGACGCCGCACACACGCGGGCCGTAGTGGTCGAGGATAGCACCGACGGGCAGAGCCGCAACATTGGTAGCGACGGCGGCGACAGTGAACATGAGGTTTAAGTGTATCTCGACACAAGTATCTCCATGCGTAGCACCAGACTTGTCGCCGTAGCAGATGTCTCGGTAGGCGCCCTCTTCCTTAAGCACGGGCTTTAATGCTGCATATCCAAAAACAACGCCAGCTGCGAAGAGGCAATACACCACAGTGATGGCGATTTGTACTGTGAGACGGTCTCTACGTCAGTAAGGCGGAAAAACACGGCGACGCCGCAAGACTTACGAATACGCTTCCACTGCGGCACCTCGAAGCCGGCTACAGCCTGCACAACATCGGACTTGAAGGCCGGGGGGTCCCATTCGTCAGGCAAAGGGTTGAAGCTCAGCTTCCTGGCGCGTATACTGGAAGCATCGCTGCCGCGTCTTGAACCTGGCACATGGGGCACGATTTGGAAGGTCTCAAGAGACGCTACGCGATGGAGCGACATGCTGGAGGACGCTGTACAGCTGACTTGAAAGTTGACCACGTGCGAGGACGGCGGGAGATAAGAGCCAGAGAGTGGTAATGATGATCGGTATGTAAGGTTTGGTGGGTGATAAGGTGGCGGGATTGCCTGATGGCGCAGGTCTCAACCTCAACTTTGGTGGTCTACCCCTGGGTTCCTACTGATGACCATTTGAGCACCAATACCGAAAGCAGAAACACGGGAGTGAGAACGCAAAGAAAGAGGTCTAAAGGTCATAGAGAAAGAGAAAGAGAAAGAGAAAGAGATGATGGCGTCACTACTACGAAAGACAAGCACGGGACCTGCTTATCTTTTCAGGTACCGCCAATGCCGCTCTCCCCACCTCCCCTCATGCGCAGCGCAAGCCACCCAAGATAAGGCAAATTGAACGTCATCGCATTGCACATCGAATTATATAGGCAGGCCATAGCAGTAATGTACATACAAGGACGATGCATCATCTGATCCAATTCCATACGTGGCACATGGGCACCATAGTCGGAACCCATTAGAACAAGAACACCCCGTCGCGGCCAGCTACGGAGCAGTGCAAAGTAGAGAAAAAGCAAAGCAGCGCAGCGCAAGCGCAAACCCGAAACGCGCACAAAGAAGTCGAGGCCATACAACAAAGAAAAAATGTCCAGTATTGGACTGTTGACGATCCGGAAACGTCGTCGTCGTTGTTCTTCTCGAGTAACCTTGTCCGTTCTCTTGCTCCGATCCGATTTTCTCCGCTCGTCAACCCGTCTCTCCAGCCTGTACATTTCCAACTCGCGAAACATATGCACAGCTTAATCCAAGTGAGGTGAAGGGAAATGCGCGAGACCTGACAATTGAGATGCTGCCGGTCAAGCTCGGCCCGGTTCCGGCCCTGTCCGCTCCGGGGCCCAGGGTATCTTCCAAAGGTATCAACAGCGCACGCCTCCATGGCCGAAGCCAAAACCAAATCGCAGGGCCATTACCATCTAGTTCTTGTAGAAGCGGATGATAGCCTCGCCCTTGGTGGAAGCCAGTGTTGTCTATGGTTGGTTAGCTTCATACGCCTCCATGCGGATAAAAAGAGCAGTTGTCATCTACTTACGGTGCAACCAGTGGATCCGCCGCCGGTATACTTTCCGTTGATGAGAGCGCACTTGGAGTTGACGTCGCCAATGATCTCAATGTTAAAGTCAAGCTCGGCCGTGCTGGTAGGCAGGTTAGGGAAGATGGAGATGTAAGTGTTACCGTCGGCGGCCTTGCCGGTGCCAACGTTGATGGGGGCCCAATTGCCGGCGCCCTTGGGGTCAACAGGGCTATTCCAGGTGCAGGCGTCCTCGACGGTGAGACCCTTCTTGTTGACGTAGTACTGAGCAGTGGTGGGCAGGTTGTTCCAGACGTAGTAATCGTCGGCCGAGGGGTTGGTCAGGGCGACCTTCTCACCAGGCTGGGGGATGGTGGGGATGACCATGGACTCGGAGCCAGGGTAGTCGGTGCGGCAGACGCACGAGATGTCGTCGAGGTCGTTCTGGATCCAGACGCCGCCAGCGCCCTTCTCACAAAGCGTGTCGTGCTCGGGACGACTGAGCTCGAGGTAGCCGTCCGCGTTACAGTAGAGGCCGCCAATGGACTGGAGCGTGTCACCCTGCGCCTTGGGCCACTGGGTCTTCTGGTAACCGACGGGGCAAGCGTACGAGCAGAAGGAGCCGGGGCTGCAGCCCTCGTTGACGGCCGTCTCGATGTAGCTGATCGCAGCATCGCCGACGGAGTACTTGGGGACCTTCTGGATGCCGGTCCAGCCATCGGTGCCGAGGTAGTCGATGGCAAGCGCGCCATAGTCGGAGGGGAAGTGGGAGCACTTGACCTTGCCGCTGGGGAACTTAGAGTCGACGCCCTGGCCACCCGAGGTGCTGCCCTTGTCACTGTTGTCAACCTTGACCGCGGTGGTCGTGGGAGGAGGAGCGACCGAGCTGGTGGTGGGCGTGGGCTCGGGGGTCGTCTCAGGCAGCGGGGTCGAGGTGGACAGTTCCTTGGACTCGAAGAACTGGGCCGCGATGACGGGGGTCTCGGTGGGGGCCTCCGAGGTAGAAGGGGGAGGCGGGGGAGGAGGCGGGGTGTAAGATGGGGTGCTCTTGCCGACAACGACGTAGAGACCGTCCTCGATACCATCTTTGGCCTCTTCGGCGGACACGTGCTTTCCGGCCAGCTCGTACAGAGTCACGGTCGGGCCGACCTCATAGACGATGACTGCATCGGGGTCACGCTTCTCGACGGGCGACGCGACATGCCTGTTGTGAAGCTGCTGGTGCTGGTGCTGGTGGTGAGGCTGAGCGGCCACGGTGGCGGCGAGGGTGGCCGCGAGGGCGAGGTGGGTGATTGACTTCATGATGCTTGGCCAAGGTCTGTCGTTGGACGTTCGGATCTTGTTATTGTTATGAATCTCGAGGGTAGTGATATTCCTGCGTAGTTCGTGATCTGGCTCGTTGCGGTAACGAATGAATGTGCGCTGGCCCTGATTTCAAAAGAATGTAATAGAGAGCGAACTCTCGAGTTGGAAATGGCAGAGGGCAAAAGGCGCAACGAGCGAAGCGAGTGAAGGCTTCGTTGGAAAAGGAGTGGAAAAGAAAGAAGCAAAGCGGAGGCGGGCGGAGGGATCAGGCGAGAAAACATGGATTGCGACAAGTGAAGGGGAGGCCAGTTCCCCCCTTGCGCCCCCCAGGCATGGCAAGGCACAGCCAGGGAACCCCCAAGCTGCCATGGGTTCATCCCTGGCGGTGGCCTTGGTCGACTGGCCCGTGCCAATGCAATCGTCGTGGGCTCTTGCCAGGCTGGGCCAGGAGTTCCAGGCTCACCGACGAGGGAGATTGCGCTGCTTTCCCGGCGTCTTGGAGGGCAAGCCCACTGGACCCACAGCCACCCCACCCGCTCGCTCTTTCCTGCCCAGTGCCCATTGTTGCAGGTACGAACGCGACGCGGTTGGTTCGTCTCATGCCATCGTTGGTCGCGCCAAGAAGCGACTTCAATCTTGAAATGTCCCTACAAACCGCGAACCACGAACCCTCGAACCTCGAGCCTCGATCTACTCGCACTCCCCCCTCCAGCTCATCTTCCACCGTAGAGAACTTCTTGCGCGTCCCACAATGTCCATGAAGTGCCGGCGTTTCCCCTTCTCCCCCGAAAGTCGAAACAAACTCGAACCGGAATGGCGTCCTCCAAGTGGAGATCACGTCGCACGGCCTCGTCATTGGAAGGCCCATCAAGAGGCTGGGTCAACATCCAATCATGCCACCTCCCTGTCCGCCAAGCCCCGAGATCTCCCAATCAGCCATCGACGTCCGTACACTGCAAAACAAGCGTGGAAAAGGGGGTTGTGTCATCTCGGATGCACGGCTTTGTTGACGACGCATAAACGACGACAACGACAACGACAACGACGATCATCACGAAGACAATGACGCCAACAGCACTCCCCACCGACAACGACGACGTTGACTACTTTGCATCGATGTTGAATCAGTTGATGCCGCCGGCCAAATAACGGCCTCCCCCCTGGTCAGACATTCTTTCTCACAAACGTAACCCCCCAAAGGTCATCACTTGTTGTATGCGCCAATTGCTGCTCTCCCACCCAATGGAATGCTCAGAGTCGCAGCATAACATATTTACGCTTCAGCACGTCTTTATTAAAATTCCAAGACAACAGTTTTTTTTTCAACGTCGCGCCAAAACAAATCAACACATTGTCGGCAAAGAGTCTGCCAATCGCCAGATGCGGGCGGGTATTTGTTGCATTGTTCTCTACCTAAGGTAGGTAGGTAGCTGCAATAGTACAATGCTCTTCATCATCATCACCGTGAGGCTGCCTGTCTTGGCCCCTTGACGCTAATGACCACATGCCAAATATTAAACCAAAGAAAAGGGGGGGGAATCGACTGGGCTTGCTGCAAATCAATGCCGATGATCGCCATACTTGTCGACAGGCCTTCGGCCTTTTGTCGTCAAATCCGAAACGCCTTGCCATGGTCGCTGTCGCTATCGCTGCCCGCGCCCTGAACACCCAGCCACATGTAGTAATTGGATCCACCAAACGCCTGTCCTGGGGAGCGCCCTCGTCTTGCCCCATCCTGATGTCGTTCACTGTTTACCAGCGCTCAGTTCTCATCCTCGTTCTCACTAGCCGTAGCCGTGTCTTCGTCGACATCAGTGTCAGGCTCGTCGTCCTCGTCGTCCTCGTCGCTTTCATCGTCATCCGCCGTCATGTTCAGCCCTGGCACCGCCTCGTACTGCACGTAGTCGCCATGTACCCAACGTTTGCTGACGGGCAGCTGGTACGGGTCGAACGGGAAGTAGGGGTCCAGTTGGTGGGCCTCTTCGCCTTGCGCGCCGCCCGTGTCTCGCAGTGCACCCCCGTTGCCGTACGTGTCAGAAACGAACTGCGAGAGACGAAGACGCTGATTCTCCGCGAGACGTGGGAATATGTACATGAGTCCCAGCTTGTGTGCAAGCGTCGCGAACTCATCCACAATGGCGGGTGAGCAAATTTTGAGAGGGTTCATCCTGCAGTATACGTGGCTCGCAAGCTCCTCCTTGAGACCGTGGATCCACTCGAGCTCATGGCCCAGGTAAGATGATGCATCTTCCGGATCGACGTGGTCTGGAACCGAGATGACCAGATCCTTCCAGCGGAAACAGTACACGTACAGAATAGCCTGTGCCATCGAGTAGTAAATTTGGTGTCGTTTCATGTCGGGTCCTCGCGACTGGGCATCGTGCCTTAGTCTGTAAGTCTTCATCCGGGCAAGCAGGAGGTTGAAAATGGTCCGAACCAAGTCGCCTGGTACATGGGCTCCTCTTGCCACGAATCCAGCCAAGTACGTTGCTGCGGCTTGTCGTACGAAAGCCGGCCGGTTCTGTTCGGTGAAGATGTGCATCAATGACCCCACGAATGTGTCGCGAAGCCTCTCTGAGAGTTGCCCGAAGTGGAAGAGCAGAAATTGCGTATGTCTTGACTTGTATGTCGGCAACACAAATTTGCCAAAGGACTGAACCAGCAAGGCATATTCGTAGTAGGCGTCATCCGATTCAGGGTCGGCAAAGTGCGGGGTATAGTACT
Organism: Verticillium nubilum; assembly: GCA_002851675.1. Lineage (NCBI taxonomy): Eukaryota > Fungi > Ascomycota > Sordariomycetes > Glomerellales > Plectosphaerellaceae > Verticillium > Verticillium nubilum. The sequence continues at coordinate 52,909 of NMXI01000092.1, forward strand.
CAAAGAGGGTATCGAGAATGGCATCCAGCTTCTCAACATTGCTCTTGACGGTTCGCGCCTTTGCCTCCTGCTCATCAACATCTGAATCATCGCTGTCGACTGACTCATCGTCGTCGTCGTCATCGTCCGGTTCATTTTCATCCCCCTCCCAAGAGCCGGTATTTGACGACTTGCCCAAAGCGTACGCAACCGATGCCGTGAGCTCATCATCCAGGTCCTCCAAGTCAACTTGCATCTGAACGTCGATGGCCACCAGCCGCTGCAAAATAACATCGACGATGTCTAGATCGAGTTCGGTTGCGTATTCCTTCAGCGCAAGAAGGTTTTTGACGTAGGCGACGTGTGCCCGCTGGGAATCGTCGGCGAATGGGAACTTGGCACTGATCAGTGTTCGCAGCACTGGTGTGGCGGCTGGGAACATCTTAAGGAGGTATCGCAGGGCGCCATGTAGCCTCTCGCGCATGGCTTCTCGTGTGACGGGAGTAAAGTCAGGCACACTCCAGTCAACCGAGCTAGAGTGCAAAAACTTCTCCATGATGGTGGAGAGAACGATTGATAGGTAGGAGCCCTGGGCACTAACCAACGCAGCCATGAGCTGGAGGTAAACCTTGTAAAAGTTCTCATCGCGACCGAGCCACGATACTTGGAGGACATTTCTCACAAGTCCGTTACAGGCTCGGTTTTTGAGCAGAGGCACACAATTAGTCAAGGCCAAGATATACAGCTTAAGCTCTTGTGGCTTGACAGCGTTGTCATTGTCCAGGTCGGACGAAGACTTCCGCTTATCGTTGGCGAAAATCTCCTTCATATTATCGTATTCGCCATCTTCGCCCATCAGGTGTTCTTCAAGAGCTTTCCTGACCTCCATATTGACTTCATCGAGGGATCGGTCACCGAACTCGATCACTTTGTTGTTCAACTCGTCAATGAACACCTTGCGTCGCTTGTTGGGACTTGATGGTGGGTCGGCCGGGTCGGAATCGAGGCCAGCATACTCGCTCTTTCGGCGCCCGAGTATGGATGGTGGCCGAAGGATACTCTTTGTGGGGGTTGCTGTTGTCGATGGGGGGCCGGCTCGCTGCCTGGCAATCGAGGTGAAAGGTCTCATGGTAGGCGACAGGGTGTCTGTCGCAGGCCCAGATTTGGAGGGGAGGCGAGGTAGCTAGGGGGAGCGGTCGACCACTTCCAGGGACCGGTAAATGCTCAGGGTAGTGAAATGCAGGGGCGCCGCCGGCATGGCTTGTTGCTGTTGTTGTGAAGGCAGCGAAAGACTATATATGCTCGTGGTCAAGAACCAGCGGTTGGTACAATTTTTTGGAATTTCTTCAGACGCACCCAGTCTTGCAGGTGGGGAAGAAAGAGGGAAGGGACGGGCGGGCGTGACGAAATAATGCACGGACCATTATCGATCGCCCTGCCCAGGCCCACTTGTCGGCTATCGATAACCGTGGCATCCCTTTAACGACCATACCTGACTGTCACAGGTACAAGACACGTAACAAAGCCCAGTAGGTAGCAGAATATTCATAGTCGCCAATATAGCCCATAGTAATCACCAGATACCCCTTGAGATTAGCTAAAGTGCGCTATTTGGCGCCGTAAAGACGTGAGGTAGCGAGTCCTATAGGGGTCCCTTGTGAGTAGTCTTAGGACGGCAGCTAAGCCAATCGATATGTTTTATAGGGCAGGCGGTCAGGCCTTAAAGTACCTGAGTTGATTGTGGTCGTTAAAGGGATGACAACATCACCATCACCATCACCAGCCTGCATAACTCGAGTCTCGACATACCCATGCGCTTATGCAGTCTCGCCTGGTTCAGCCATATGTTGACAAAGTCAAAGCCAAAGTCGAATTATTCGCCATTTAGCAGCACTATGAGCCGGTAGGTCTCTGATGGCGCAGAAAGAGAAAGAAGGGCAGACGGCTTGCCATTTTACCAAGGTCTAAGTAAACGCAAGCAACGATGGAATAACCCATAGCAAGCAAGAGGAAGTGGGAATTTAAGCCACGTACGGAAGTTTTCTGAGCTCAGCCTCGGACATGATCCGTTTCCACAGAGTTCGAGGTGCTGTGAACTGCTGTAGACGATCAAATGCTATAGTGTTTGAGATGCCATCTATTTCTGATGATGGGTTGCCTTGCATGGGCTGACCTGCTGTACTGAAGAATTTTGAGGATCACGAAGTCGAGTCGACAAATGTCTGGACAGCCCGCCTTGGAGCATGTTGATGTCGTGCCACTTGTAAGCCCCTCTCGCGGGAATCGAAACCAGTTTGGCTTCCCGCTCAACGCGCCTGTTGCGTAGAAGTCACGAAGGCCCTCGTTCCTTGTTTGTATACACATGAGACGTATGTTCAGGTACCGACCCATGTCTGGCTTTGTCACCCACAAGCATAATATAACGTTGAGTTAGTAGCCTTCGCCGGCTCCGGCGCCGTTGTGGCCCGACTGCGGAGGGTACATGTAGTTAGATGCGTCCGTGCCGCCTTCCCCCTGCTGCGCTCCCAGTATGTTGCCGGAAGCTTCGGCCTGGAAGCTTCCAGCGCCGGTAGGAGGCTGGCCGCCGTAGGCACTGTTGGGACGACCACCCTGTCCGCCCTCACCTCTGTTCGTTTGGGACTGCTGCTTGTTCCGGTTAGTGCGCCATTGGGTTGGCAGAAAGATGCAAATCGAAGCTTACTTCACGATATTTCGAGAGATAGATCTTAAGTGCTTCGGCGTAGTTCTCGAAGCCTAGCGATGTCATGGCAAACAGGATGTCCTCGCCGTTGACTGTTTTGCGCTTTTCCTGGTGGCATTTCTCGGAAGCTACGCGACAAGTCAGGTGTCCGATTTGCAGCCCACTGCCGGGGTAGCCGACTTACCTTCGCTGGTGATGAAGGAGATGAACTCGCTAACACACTCCTGCATACATTCCTTGGCCTCCTTTGCGATCTTGGCGTTCTCGGGCAAAGCATTTTTCATGATGCGGGCGACTGGAGCAAAGTTTCGAATATTAGCATCGAGTTCCTCATATCGGTCGTCGTCGTTTCTGGAAGCGCATGGCGCCTGAGGGAGCGAATCGTGAGACATAAGCAAGTCCGACGTGAGCGGCAGGCAGACCTCTTGCTCCTCGTTGGAGGAGAAAAAGCCGGCCAAGGGCCCAAAGGATGGCGCAGAAGCAATGCCAGACTCCTCGATCGTCCACAGACACACGAGGCGGCGGAGATGAGTGTGATGGTTCGCGCGCCCTCCATCACCAATACGCATGCTGCGTGGAGATCAGGGACCAGTGACTTACCATTGGCTATGGGCAACCACCTGTCTTGCTCTTTTACCTCGAACTCATAGGTGAGCCCGCCAGAGTGTGGGTCTTGAGGATCGTTCATTTGTCCTTCCTCGTCGGGTGACGGTACACCTTGGTCGACATCCTTCGAAGGAGATTGGGGGGAGTCCGACATATTTGGCTACCTGCAGCGGTTGCTGGCGTTCTTGTAATTGCTTGGGTGTCCTGGAGCGTACAACGGGTTGGGATGATGTGTTCCCTGACACGTTGCAGGAAACGGCAAGGCTTGCAAGTTTTGCGGCTTAGCTGCACAGCTGCGTCAATCCTACTAGCCCCTCTCTAGCTCTTTGGGCTGTGCTTGTTACGAACGGGGGCTGTTTACCGTGCGTCGTGACAGGTTGTTGGGACTCGCGAGGCAGCGCAGGGTACCTTTCAAGCCAGGCAGACACTAGGCGTGATCCGGTCGCAAGGAACCTGGGGTAGAAGGCGCGCGATGACGATGTGAATGTGGGCAGACAGCGTTACAAATCGAACCTGACAGGCTTAGGCCGGCCGGGGTGGGCTGCGAGGTGAGCGCGGCGCCGGGAGGGAGGGCTGCGATGGTTGCGGGTTCGGGCAGTTGCGCTGGTTACACCGAGGATCGGACTGTTGCCTACGAGGGCAAGATAACTAGGTATACGGGCTGCAATGGCGCGTCAGAAAGGCATGGCCAGCACGGGGCCAAGCGGGAGTAACCATGACGCATTGCCTACCTCTCTACTGTTGGCGCCAGGTGAACAAGGCGGTCGCTTGGTCTCTGGGTCGTTTGATGGCTCGGGCACCCAGGTACTTGGGCTGGAGGTTTCGCGAGTTGGGCGTCTGCGTTGTTCAATCAGTGTCGCAGGGGAATGCGCCGAGGATGGCGGGTACTCGTGTCGATGGCTGCAAAAACGTGGGGTGTTTGCAGGAGGGAGAACGTAAAGTGGATTGAGACTCGAAGTAGGTGAATGACATGAGAACACGGGCGCCTTACACGCGTAGGGTCGCCAACAAACGTCAAGAGGAAGAGACAGATAAGGAGCATAAACATGGCTCGTGGTAAGAAGTACCTCACCGAGCTCGACCATGTGCTTGATGCTCAGAGGTACTTGGTTTAGTACATGAATAGCAGCAGGTCACGGGTATTTTGGGAGGGTTTCCGGGTACCACATACATGCCAGCAAACGACCAGTACCTCGGTGGCCCTCATTTGGTGGGCCTTCACTAACACGCGGCTGGAGGCGACAGCCAAGACCAGCAGCAGCAGTAGTAGGAACAGGTAAGGAACCCCAGCCGACGGGCAGAAGCCCCTCATCCCCGACAGGACACACCTCTTGCGACTGCCAGTGCAGGACAGGGGCCATTTCTGGTCTCACCAGCAGGGGTAGCAGAATGACGTCCTACCTTTTGGTCTCTGTTATTTTGGATGCATGTGTCCCCCACCCCTTGACTTCAACCCTGACGGGACCGAGGGAAGCCTATGATGATGTCTCTTCTCAACAATCTTCAGTACGTGGGTTTGCTCAAGTCGCCAAAGGACCACGGCTGGCGTTCTTCCAACCCTTGCCGCCTAGTCATTGCCGTTGCCATATGCATGGGTAAGGGCAAGGGCATGCCGTGTAGATTCAATTAATGCCGTCCAGTGGTGAGCGGTGAGCTCCTGCAGGTTGAAAATAGCAGCCGTGGACCTAGCGGAGAACCCCATGGCGGTCCGATGCAGACGATGTCAAGGACTGGAGAAGAAGACTTGTTGTGGCTCGAACTTGTGATGCAGCACCCATGCCAAGATGTAAGGCCGACCCGATAGTACATGCTGGTACGGTCCAGAACGGTACACTTGATAGCTACCTGAGGCTTGGATGTACTTTGAATGCCTCACTTTCCAGTGCCACCTTCACCATCTGGCTGGGCCAGGATTACAACCACTTTCACCTGCCAAGGCCGCCCAATTGTTGTAATGGGTTGTCTTGCGATTTGACGTCCTTTTCTTGCGTCCGCCACCATCACCATCGTAGGGCCCTTTCCACCCAGCACGCTTTCGACCCAATGTAGGACCCGAGGCCGTAGAGACGACCATGGGTTGGTTGCTCCAATCCTTTCCTCAGCAAACGCCGCCAGGAACTGGGCGGCTGGTTGCTCGACACACGCTACCTTACCTTGTTGGCGTGCCTGCATGCATGGCTCACGCACATTAGCTCACGTTTGTCGGGAACCAATGGCTTCCCAACCACCACCCAAGTCGCCCTGACGTCCTGCTCTGCGCGCTGCAAAGCATTGCGCACCCAGTATCGGAGGCTAGGTTCCAAAACCGAAAAGGTTGCACTTGTGCGCTGGCCTGCACCTAAAGCGTAGACAACGCAGAGGCACCATCAGCCTTGACTGCTCTCGCCCTGGGCTGGTCAATCAAAGAAGTTGGGCATCAGTCGCCATCACACTTACCCTCCCACCGGGCACGCATGCATCGAAGGCCTCAACGTTCCGATGGGCAGGGAATGATGTGGCTCTCTGGCAGTGTCACTCCGAATGATCCTCCGGCTCCCGAACGGAGAGTATCACCAGGCTGTGACCTACCTTTTACGGGAAGCGTCACTAACAGCAGCGCAAGTCAATTTACTCGAACAGTGCCGCATTTGTCCCAATGCCTCCGGGTGGAAATCAGAACTGAACTCACAACCGCCCACAAATTATTTACCCTGGATGTGCTGGATACAGGGAGCCACATGGAGCGGAGATGGCTGAAATTCTCTGAAGTACTAGATTCACCGGCATTGCAGGCTAATATCTGGGCATACGAGGGCTCAACGTCTTCAACATTTCATTTGTTCGGTCCAGGCGAGTCACGCCTTCATCGGTCAATACAGATACCCAGCATCTGGCAATGGCATATTGCCTTTCCGCGTTCCATTCACGCCTCGGATCAATCAGCAGACGATTCTGAGAGTCAAGATTGAGCAATAGAAGCATCTTCAACCTATCCGAACGATGAGCCCGGCGTAGCAGGAGATTACTGCCGTCCAGGAAGACGGTGGCGCCTGTGACTCCGCACACAGACTGGGGGAATCTCCCTGATGCTCGAGCTTTTGCTCCCATGATGGGTCACCCCGGCCTCAGGACTGAACAACTTGGATATTGTGCCTCTTCTATAGAGATCATTAGAGGGGTTGAAGAAACGGAGAGCGGGCCACGAACCTTCCACTTTTCCAGTTCGTCCTGTTTCGTCTTGTACTGCTTCACAAGGTCTTCGAGGACCTTCTTCAAGCCCTCTGAGTTGGTCTGAAGCGCAGGCATAACATCCTGAACCGTTTGTTCCATCAAGACACCGTTGATGAGACGGAACGCTTTGCGATCTCCTGACAGCGGTTGCAGGGTCTCGAGAACCAGCCTGTATATTGTCAGAGAAGCGGCCAGTGAAGGGGCGGTCACGGTTAGGTACACGTGGAAGAGCCCTTGTAGCGATAGGAATTCGCAGCTGGTGCTCAGAAGTGCCGCAACACTTGACTGCCACGCAAAAGAAATGTAGGTTTGACGTACTTGTGCTCCTCGGCCTCCTGCTCTACATCACCAATCTTCTGGGCGATCTGTTGCAAAGTGTTCTTGTAGACGGTGTACTGATTTTGCAGCTCTGATCCACGATGAGTGTCAGTCAAGTGATACTGCATGAGTATGAATATCGTACCTTGCTGTTTTCTCGGGTTCGCTTGTGAAGCGGCTTGAGACGACATTATGACGGCGGGCCAGCTGAAAGATATAGCTTCGGGAAAAAGCGAGTGAAGACCAGCAAGAGTCGCACACAGAATGTGCACACCAGACAGATCCAGTGGATGAGGAAGGTCGTTAAGATAGCCGCGTGCCTTAGGATAGTGAGCTTTGGTGCTTGGATATTACATACCTTATGTACGGTACCTCAAATGAGTTCATGAGAAGGCACTCACAGAATGGGCTTGTGGTGGTGCCCCACAGGAAGGGCTACAGTGTGAGAAAGGTCATCATCAGACCGTGCTGAGGTAATGCTGTGTTGGTGGTCCGTGCAGCACGCTTGCGCGCCTGAGGTCGATGCATGCCGTCGTCCATTTTCTCTTGAGCTTCATGGCCGACCAAACCCGTGTTCCGCAAAGCCAGCTGTCAACCATTGGCCCTATCGAGCCCCTCCCAATCCTTATTGGCTAACCGATCGACGAAGCTTGAAGAAATAGCCAGCCGTCGACAATCATCATGTCCGGCGGAAAGAACCCCATGGAGGAGGCCTACCAGCGCCTTCGCGCTGTAGCGCAGCAAACCCAGCGACGAGGTGGCGGCGGCATGCCCGGAGGACCCCGAGGCATTGGTATGGGGGTTGGAGCTATGGTTGCCCTGGCAGGAACTGCTTTCTTCGCTCAGAACGCTATCTTTAACGTCGACGGTGGTCAAAGAGCCATCAAGTACCGGAGAGTGAGTGGCGTGGGCAAGGACATTTACAACGAAGGTAAGACTCGAGATGTCGGCCTACCCAAGCCTCGGGTCTTTGGACTTTATACTGACATCGATACCTGCCAGGAACACATTTAATGCTCCCCTGGCTCGAGACACCTGTTGTGTATGATGTCCGCGCGAAGCCGAGGAGCGTTGCTTCCTTGACGGGCACTAAGGATCTGCAGATGGTCAACATCACATGCCGAGTGCTGTCACGCCCAGAAATCAATGCTCTGCCTCAGATTTACCGCACACTCGGAACCGACTATGACGAGAGGGTGCTGCCTTCGATTGTAAACGAGGTCCTGAAGAGCGTCGTCGCGCAGTTCAACGCGAGCCAGCTGATCACGCAGCGCGAGATGGTCGCTAAGCTGGTTCGTGAGAACCTCTCGAGAAGGGCAGCACGGTTCAACATTCTCCTTGATGACGTGTCTCTTACGGTGCGTCGATCTTGTCCCCAGAAGTTACCATCCCAGCACTGACACGATATGCAGCACCTTGCCTTCTCACCCGAGTTTACCGCGGCAGTCGAAGCCAAACAGGTTGCCCAGCAGGAAGCTCAGAGGGCTGCCTTCATCGTTGACAAGGCTCGCCAGGAAAAGCAAGCCATGGTTGTCAAGGCACAGGGTGAGGCGCGGTCAGCCGAGCTGATTGGTGACGCCATCAGAAAAAACAAGGCGTACGTTGAGTTGAAGAAAATCGAGAACGCCCGCTTCATCGCCCAACAGATGCAGGAGTCCGGTGGCAAGAACAGACTCCTCTTGGATTCCGAGGGTCTAGGTCTCAATGTCTTCGAGAACATTGAGAAGAAGTAGATGGCTACGGGCTCTTCAAGGATGCTGAATCTCCACTGTCCTTTCACCAAAGCCGATTTGGCTTACCTGTACTATACTCACATTAATGAACACCCATAGGGGTTGGTCCTTGAATCATATCCTTGGTCCAGCCTTACCGCACGAGTTGCATGATACATTCTGCCGACTGCCATGATTCGACGAAGTGACTGAAGCATACCACGCTGATATCACTCTCCTCTGAGCACCAGGGCCGGGCCGAAGAGCCAATGGCCGCGTTATAGATGGTCGGAGATAGATGGGTGTTCCATATCAATCCATCCCGTCTTCCCCACTCTCCGGAGAGCACTTTGACACCAAGGTCCGAGGGTCAACAATCGCTTTGAGACCCGTGTTGAAGGCTGCAGCCTGGGCTGTCTCGTGCTAGCTAGCTGTGGGTGCAATTCGGCGTCCGAACATATGAATGTGCACACACAAGGTCTATACAGTGGTCATGCTGGTTCGGGGGTATAATGTTGTGTACGTGAGAGGAATCACATGTAAGGGATGAGACGTGGATGCTGATGTCAGATCGACGGAAACGCAATGAATATTGCTATCGTCGAACGAGCATTGAGGAAGCTGGATGCGACCAGCCGGACCGGAAGCTTCCATTGCGAACAATCCACCAATATTGGGAGCAGAGATCCAGAAACCCCCTTCTCATTTTTTCATGATGATGTTTCGGCTTCATGCTATTGTAGGTCAGTGCTGGGAACAAGCCAAATAGGTAATCGACGATCTCTTGGTTGTCAGGGGGGTCATCCACGTTGGAGGCTACCATAGTATAAGGTACAGCACGGTTGATGACCCACTGATGCTGAAGCGGGTCAGGAGAACCCCGCCCCCACCAGAAGGCAGCACTACACCATCGGCTAGGCCAGCTCCCTGCCCTGCTCGACTACGTCCGACTACCTACATAAACCTTCCCATACCGTCCATCAAACCGGACTATTGCGCAATCTTCTCAAGCTCTAGAAACAAGTCAACTTTGCCAACCTCTTCGACAGCGGACTCGATCATCAAGATGCTCATCAAGTGCGAAAGAAGTCTTGACTCATAATTCCACCGGCTAACGTTTGCGACGCAGGGTCCGGACCCTGACGGGCAAGGAGATCGAGCTGGATATCGAAAACGAGTACAAAGTCCGTTTGCAATTTTTGGCTTGTGCACAAACTTTTGCTGATTTCAATGATGCGAAGGTCTCGCAGATCAAGGAGAAGGTCGAAGAGAAGGAGGGAATCCCCCCCGTCCAGCAGCGCCTTATTTTCGGTGGCAAGCAGATGTATGTTCTAGCGAGCCCGCTCAAAAAGACACAGTATGGTAACTCTGCAAGATCTAACAAGATGCTTTCAGGGTTGACGACAAGTCAGCATCCGAATACGGACTCGAGGCAGGCGCAACACTCCATCTTGTCCTGGCACTTCGCGGCGGTTCAAGTTTCGGCTCCGCATAAGATCCTCGTCCAGTTGGCCTCGTGAGGCCGTACAAGGCAGAAATGAAAAAAGAATCATTGCTTCGCGGAGCTACTTAGCAGTGATCCTGCGTGTAATGAACCTTGATGGCATATATAGGAATGAGGGTCGCGGCATTAGACCTCAGGCTATGATCCCTGAATGGGGGTCATACCTTTAACGTGGGCTGCCAGAGGGTACGAGGGCTACGGATGGACACACTACCTGCCAAGACCAACTCCCTGCTATATCGCTCATTAATTAAGGAAATTGGCGTGAGGTGATCGTTTGCAAACGCTGCTCATCACCGAGTAGCGTCGCCAGTCAGGTTCATGGGGTGGCAGTTGTCGGCACACAACGAAGTAATGGAGACAATAGAGTTATCGCATTTGATCACATGATCTCCGGGTATCTGCCATGTCCTGACGCCTCGCTATCATTTCCATCTTACATGAACACATCATAGCCTAAGAATATGCCGTGACCGCCGTACCCAACTCAGTCTGGTGCGCATCAAACGAGCGTTTAAATTTATCGACGTTTTTTGGGCATGAATATGTCAACTGCCTTTCGCTTCTTGGCCATCGCAGAGGCAGACTGGTGAGCACCGGGTGCCGGCGAGAGTGCAGCAGTAGTAGCATGCGAATGCGATCTGCGAGTGTCGTATTCTGGTGAATGCACTTCTCTGCCGGAGCTTTGTCTTGAGTTGCTATGAGCAGCCGCGCCCGTCGGTTTGGCCAGTACGCTTGCAGCACCGACCCGGCGTGCATTTTGCGATGATGTATTCGCAGATTGATCGTCCGTCTGCATTGGCGTTTTGGCTCTGGGCTTTGGCGCATTCGAGAGGAGGCCAGGACGCTTCACAGATTGCGGAGGGGCGGTTGAGTTTGTTCGATGCGTGGTAGAGCGGCTTTTGGGAGGTGTCTCAGCCTGCTGTTTTCTGGCCGGTCGGGTTTGATCATCGTCACTGAAGAGCTCATTGTCTGAGGAGTCGGATATGTAATTGGCCATGGAGTTTGGCTTGCTGGCTTGCGGAATGTCTGCTGCATTACGCTGGAGCGAAGAGCGCGCTCTGAACGCTGGCTGAGCAGCGATGCGATGGGCGTTCATCATTCCGACAGGAGCCTTCACGACCGTGCCTGTCAGAGTTCTGCTCGCCGGTCTGGCCAAAACGCCCCCAAGCTTTAGGTGATGCTCTGCGGCTTGCCTGCGAGCCTTGCGAAGTACACCAGCGCCAGTGTTCATCTTGGTGCGGGTACCTCCACCAAAACGGAGCGTGCTAGGGGCGTCTCGTCCCCCAGAGCGCGAACTTGTGCCGAAGGTCCGACCTGTCTTTGGGGGCCGCGGTAAGAATTTCGGGTCATCAACAAGCCTACTGACACGAGATTCTTTCTTATCTTGTAGACCTTGAAATTGGCGGCGTAGCTGCTCCTCGGCTTCTTTTCGGGAGAGTTGGCGTTCCATTGTGTACTTCTCGTATATTTTGTACCACTTGGTCGGGTTTTTGGGAAAGTAGTTCTTGTCCCGACTCTCGACTGGAAATTCCTTCAATATCAGACGTTGCCAGGCCTCCGTAGTGTCAACCTGCGGAGAGTTCATCTCGATTGTGCGTAGCTGGGCAGGGTCCCAGATTTTCGAAAGCAATTCGCGAACATAATGCGGAGGTAGGAGAAAGTCACCATCGCCAAAGCTGGTGAGTTGGCTGATATGCTTTTGACAGGCTTCGAGGCACAGCTCGGCCAATGACTTGGTAGGTGGCATTACTTCTGGGTAGACTCGGGTAGCTCCGTCTGGGTGAATATGGCAGCGTCTTATGCGCTTTTCGGTGGTGTTGGTTGTATGATTGTTTGGTTCGGTAGGGAACAAACTGAACACGTCGTGGGTTTTGGACGGTGCGGAAACTATCGGAGCCTTGATATCGTCAGAGTTCAGAACGTAGAAAACAAGTCATGAAGGGGAACATCAAGGTCTTCAAGAAATGCTAACTCACCTCGCTACATCGATGGCGGCGCTATCTGGACTAAGACGCTGGAAGGATCCAACATTGGTAGTCGGCCAAGCATATGATGGAGAAGAGTGCTCGGTGGCTTGAGTGGAGGAAGACCGGAAAAGGAGGCGGAGGGAGGGAGAAATCAGAACCCGTCATTAAAATCAAAGCCATCTACTTTGATGGACCCTCATGCTATGACACCTGATGATTTTCAGGTAGAATCGTCCTCGTTCAACATGTTTGTATCGTCAACGCCGGCTGGCTGAACAATAGATTAAGCCGCCCAGTGGATGTTCAGTACGAAGCTGTTATCTTATCGTCAAAACAGCCGGGGTGGGGCATCATTGCATAATTGGGGGTCTTGTTCTTGAGATGGACCAATCAGCATGTGGTATATGGTAACAGTTCCCGAAATAAGTCATGCATTCATGACCTCACAAAGAAGCTAGGTCCCCAGGCTGTAACCTCTTTGAACTATGCCATTTTGTTCATTCCTCATGCCTGCAGCAGTAGACAACCCTGTAAACTCCAATATTGGACACCCAGAACCCACTCGATACCCTGGATAGCATTCCGCAAAGCTCTGCACGAATCTCCTCCCGTCCTTCACTCGCGTCGACGACAACAAACAGTAGCACAACAACCATGGCGGACTCCGCGCAGGTCAAGAGCGAACCGTATATCAAGCCAGATCCTGACGCAGTTGCGTCTCCGTCTGCAACGCCCCTTGAGGACGATGACCTTTACGAAGATGCTGGTGATCTGGAATTCTACGATGCAAGCGGTGCTTCGGGCACCTTCAACCAGGCCTACCTCGCGAAAGTACCCAAGGAGATCTGGGACGCGTGGAGCAACCTGCCTGAAGACGCGGAGATTGAGGTTGGCACCATGAGGCAATGGGACGTCATACGACCGGACGGTGGAGTCGACGTAAGACGTCACGCTTTGGTTTGGATTGTTGCGGCTGCTAACTCCTCACAGCATCGTTTCAGGATGCTGCTCAATTCCGAACTGGCGGGGCACCAGCTCATGCCCAGAGAGTACGATCTAGAGATGGGACAGGAGCTCACACGAGGAACTTTTGTCTTCTCCGAGGAAGATCTCCCTGGCTTCAAGGCGAAGTCGAAAGCAAGGAATGACGCGGCAAACAATGGAATACCAGCGCATCTGTTACGGCCAAAAGTTGACAGGCCTGCACGGAAGCCCTTCGACAGGAAGGCTCGCTACCAGCCCTTCTACAGGAAAGCTATCCCAAGTAAGTTCTACCGCTTTATAAAAAGGGGCTTCCCTAATGTACCATAGAAAAAACGAAGATTAGAGCCCGAATCCAGTACGAAATGGGCTGCAAACCCGTGGACAACGAAGAGAGCAGGGCTATTTTGCAGCTCAAGCAGATGGAAGCGCACAAACCAAAACATACGTTGAAGATCGTTGATCATTACCAGATCAGCGGAGTCATTCAGCAAGGCTCCGCGGCCGCCCAGGCTAAATTTGGCTCATTCGTTGTAAGTCTTTCGCTTTCTATGAACCAGGAGTTCTGGCTGATCATAACAGAAAACTACAAATCCGGTCAAGACGAGTAAACAGAAGAAGCCAGCCAATAAGGCGACTCGCATGGACGAGACAGAGTTGCGAGAGGCTCTTCTGGACGCCTTTACCAACAGGTTCCAGTACTGGAAGATGTCTGTTCTGAAGGCAACTTTCAACCAGCCAGAAGCCTATCTTCGTCAGGAACTGGAGAAGATTGCGATCATGAATAGGTCGGGACCTCATTCGAACGAGTGGGAGATCAAGCCCGAGTTCAAACTCATCCAGAACCAAGCCCTGGACCAGAGTGCCCCGGACACGGTGGCAGATGACGATGACGACATGGATATGGAAGATGTGTTGCCCACTTGAAGGTAGCTGGCGCTCCTCTTCGGCGTGTGGTCTTGGGGTTCATCATGTAATGATATGGCGTTAAGGGCATCGAATCAGCAAGACACTTATCTAGGTTCCGACCCGCCTTGCCGAAAGGTTGCGAGTATTCATCAGATTTGTTCTCGATGAAATACCAGCTCATCCGCGATATCTGAATTCCATGAGACTTGGTTGGGGGAGCCACATGCCTGCCAAGTTGCTCTTTATGACGTGCATGCGCAGTGTGGTTGCTCTTGGGAAAAGGAGCTTGTGTGTCTTGGTCCGTGTTCTTCATTACACTTGGCTGGGTGAAGGTCGTCCTCAACTAAGGTACGTACCGTATCTCACTACCGTCCTCATTTGCCAGCAAATTGGGTTCGTCGGCGTTATATCACCTCTTGGCTTTTCGCATTCATGCTACGTATACGGGATAGGGAAGCGCACACTTATTGATATCGAATCGGATCTGAATAAAATTCAGCGCCATCTGTATTCTTGATCTGCGTGGTGAGACAATTAGCACCAATTCTTGCTTACTTGCCCTCCCGAGATCTCCCAGCCTCATTCGTGATGATGTCCTCCTGGTTTTGCCTGCTCTCAATGCCGTCGCTCAAAGTCACCGACGAGTCCACCACCAGACCAGGAGCACCGCTTCTGGCCGCAGCACGTTTGTCCACGTTCTCCCGCAGAGACTTGAGAAGCTCTCTGGCCCGGAACTTGGTACCATCCAGCTTAGCACACTTGCAGCATTTCCGAGGAACCTTCCGGCGGTGGAAGGCATGGCTGTCCTTCTGGGTGCAGTAGGGTCCACCACCACCAGCGAGGAACTGTCGTTGCTCCTTACAGGTCGCCACTTTGCGGCCCATGCCGGGATGCAAACACTCATACACGGTACTTTGGTAGTAGCACATCGTTCTAGGTGAGTTAGATGGCGACAATGGGAGGTATACTTCTGTGTTTGATAAGTGAGTTATTTACGATGGTGTGGTTTGTGCGTGATAGTCTTGAGTAGATTGTCGCTTGAAGCTGATGGATCATGAAGCAGGGGAGGTCAGTGGTTGCTTAAGTACCATCCAGTTGAGACCATGGACATTCGTATAAAAGGACAGAACATTGAGAACAACTTTACAAGTCACTGTCACTAGCCGTCTGTACGATACGGGCGCAACTGCCTTGGAACAGGTTCAAATCACCACAAAACGTCTTTGTTCACATTGCCCATGATAAAACACACCGCAAAACACCAGACAATGCAAGCTGGTGTTTTTAATGTGCGCATTCAAAGAAGATATCATAAATTCTGGAAAAGTCCTGCAGTCATGATGTCTCGAAAATTTGAAGACCAGACCAGTGTCCCAGACGAGCCAGTGCACGTTGTTGGTCGCACTGATATGCTGACCCGCTCAAGAGTCTTGATCAGATTCGAATCTGGCCCTTCAGATATGACAACACCGTTTGTTGTCGTCAAGCATTCGATATCCGACACAGAATCTCCAAAATAGACAGTATTTTCAAGGTCCAGGATCTCTTGTTTGACCAGAGCCCTCAAGGCGTGTGCTTTGTCCAAGCAAGTTGCCAGCACCGTATCTTGGCTCGGTGGGCCGAGAATACTTGGTCCGACGATTATGCCGTCGGACCGTGTCTGGTTGGCTATGACTGCGTCGATAGGAAACCCAGAGAGGACGCCACGAATGAAAGACGATGACCAGTTGACTGAGACAACGGATATGTGCCACTTTTGGAGTGCTGCACAGGCCATGAACTCGGGAAAGCCGTCTTGCAAGCGCACAGTTCCGTCCCTGAGAGCGTCGGCGCCGGCCTTGAAGAAGTCATGTTCGTTCATGCCACGGAATAACCCTGACCGCCCTACTCGGCCAAAAGATGCCCTTTCAACATCTCGAAGACCCCGCAGAAATCCTAATTCCTCACCCAGAGTAGAGCGGTTGCTTTCCCCAGGGACATGAGTGGTTATATAATTATGATAGTCGCGTCCATATGCTTGGACAACAGACTCCCACGAGGGGGTAATGTCTTTTAGGTGTCGACGTTGGAAAGCCTGCCCGATGGAGGCCAGGACAGCAATGGTATCTTGCTTGGTGATTGTGCCATCAAAGTCAAGAACGAGGCTTTTGATCTGCCGGCCGTTGAAAAGCATGGTATTGAGTCGGAGTAGCGGCCGATGCATGTCGTGAGCTGCAAACCCAGGTGAGAAAGCGAGAAGACTTGTGCATGAGAGGCTCCAGCCCCAATGCATTGGTGGGGCAGGGAGGGGCCCGTCAGGCATCATCCACTGAACATCCCTGAGCTGAGCTTGCTGAGGTAAGGCAGGCAGACAGGCAACTTGCATAATACGTTGTACCTTGCACAATTGCATATTATTGTGATTGGTTCAACAAAGAGCATGCTTCCAGGCAGGTACTGGAATAAAAGTCTTTTCGAATCCAACGCAAGAAGGGTAAAAACTCAAGCTACTGACTTGGGAATCACCTCTTCTTAGACGTCTTGGACTTGTCGAACGCACGCTGGATAGGAACTGTACCTTAGTGAAAGAAGGGAGGCGGGGGTGAGACTGGAAGGAACGGAATGCTGGGGTTTACCCGCCAGTGGAGGCAACGGGGAGGACTGAGTGGGCATCGGAGGGACCTGCATTGCGCTAATCTTCTTTCAGAAGCGCTGGCCCCTGGCTTCGGTCTTCCCTTGGCACCCTCTCGACCCTCCACTCCTGGCCCTCCACTCTTGGCCCTCCCATCGTCCCCCTCTCATTCTCGAGACAACGACACCTCGAAGCACACATTGACTTTGGATCACACCAGGCCTGCCCTGGCTCTCGACACGGTCCACCATTCCCAACACGAAAAAAGAATCACAGACGGGGCCGCCGAGCGACAAGGAATAAGCAACAGGCAATAAGCAGCAAGCAATAGCCGACTGCGCGAGCACAACTGGAGGACTCCCAGCCGCTCGACAAGCTTCCTTCCCGCCAATCTACAACGGCTACTATACACCGCCAAAACAGCCCGCCAATCTACAAGTGAAGCAAGGCCATCCAAGTGTGTGGTAAGAAATGACTGCGGCTGAGGGTTGATGTCGCCCAGTTCTACTCGAAACCAAAGCCTCCAAGCTCAAGGGCACACCACACCCAGAGCCGAGTCCGACTTTCTACTTCGCCTTCATTCCTGAACTCGGCGCCTAACCACAGGCAAACGCTGAAACATAGGCCTCTCTACACACCATAGAAACAGAGGCAGCACCCGCGTGCAATACGTCGCGTCTTCCCTCCCCTACCAACATACATCATCTCCATCACATCTCCCGGTACACGAGGACCCTTCACCCGTTCATGTCTTCCTACAGCCTCCAAGTCCGTCATCACCCTCGCAGCAGTCGACATGGAACCTGTGCCTGAGATGGAGAGCCTGGAGCTGTTCCGATCATCGCCAGTTCCATCACTCCGGCTCCAGAGTCCACCGACTCTCCATTCTCTCGATACAGACCCTCTGAGGAAGCCTCCAACGGTCCGCCGCTCCACCGACCCCAACCCTTCCTCACCCAACTCGCCCTCCTGGACCGTATCGCCAGCGATACCCTATCGTCCTCGAACCACATCTCCGCTGTCAGGCTTCCACCAAAGGTCCAGGTCTGCAGTCGCTCTCGCCCCATCCATGTCGCGCACCCAGTCCCTGCCGGGCGTCAACGGTTCAGGTCGCATCCTCTACTCTCCGCAGTTGCGTCCCTCGAGCCCTTCGGGTTCTCCAAGTCGTGTTCGTGCCCCTCGCAAGTCTGCCGACGAGACCTTTCCGACTTCTCCTGTCCGCACCTCGGTCCTGGACCACGACCGAAAGCTACCAGAACGGAGTCTGTCCCCTGTTCTCGGCGGTGCCGCACCCTCTTCCGCCCCATCTATGGTCAGCACTGCCAATCGATACCGGCGGCCCTCGTCGCCTCTTCGTTATAACGGACACTCGGCTACGGCCTCCGTGCCCACTTTGCCGTCCACGCCGTCTTCTGCCTCGTCCTCCCCCTTGAGCCGGGGTTATGAGGCCTTGCACGGCAGCTACAGCACGTTGACACCTTTCCCGCCTTCGTCGGTCCCTTCTACACCCACATCCACCAGGTCAAGAAGCCCTAGCATCTCCAGTCTGGAGACGATTCCAGATTCGCCAGATGCCGAAGAGGCCGCTATGGAAGCGGAGAGGATTGCACAGCTTAAAGCGGATGCTGATGCCGCCGAAGAAGGCATCGACCCAGCCGATAGCAAGGGCAGGAGCAGTCTCGATGTGCCCACTCGTGGTCGAACGCTTGGTTTCGGGTCCCGTGACAAGAGAAAACGCTGGAGCGTTTGTGGTGCCGAGAGAAGAGGCGATTTAGACTTGGAAACAATATGGGAGGATTAGCCGAGGCGAAGCGACAACCACGGCATACTTTTGGGGTTTAAGACTGTGCATGCGGGCAGCGTAATGCAGCGGATACGAGTCGGTTGGCTTAACGAGGTTCAAGTCCCACTCTGTATTTGGTATTTTGGCGCAACTGGTGCGTAAAGGCGTTTGGGAATTTGCTTTTGATACCCTTTCCTAACGTGTCAATCGAGACACCATGTGGAATGCGCTCGAACCGGGCATTTTCAGTCTCTAAATGTTTTCTACTGGGCTTTTTTTTTCAGTTTCCTCGAAACAGCGGCTGGATGGGTCGTCGAGAGGACGGGTTGGCTAGCAGGATCATGACGAGACATTGAATGACATGGCATTGTACTCCAAGAATCTGGTTCTCACAGTGCTCGGCGTACCTACAGCACCAGAATTAGGATCTCGGTCAGTTCCCGGTGCGAAGTCTTAGTACCTCGTGGTGGTTCCTTCCGCATCTGTCCCTTGCATGGCGGCTCTGCAGCCCGACGACTTTCTCCCTTCTAATCCAATATTCCACCCTGATATGCCTTGCTAGAGTCAACCATTCTGTTGAAATTGATTCCTAGGTTCCTCCGGATCCCTTGTCGCAACCCTTTCGACCCCCGACAAATCGACATCAAATTCCTTCCGACCTTCTGCCTCGATCGTCCACAATCTTTTGATATAAAGATGATTATCACTGACCTTGACAAGCCTCCTTCTTCCGTACTTCCAGCACAGTCACAATCACCATCAGCAACCGCCTTCTATCTTACTCTCTCTCGCTCTCTGCTTGACTCAATACACCGAAGGCGTTTTCTCTTTCGACCGGACTGCCAATTGTACAAGCTTCTCATTCACCATGCGCTTCGCAATCTTGCTCAGCACAACTGCAGCCCTACTGGCGGGCACAGATGCGGCCCCCCAATCTCCAGAACACGGCAAAGCCCATCACTTAGAGCCTCGGACGCCGGCAACTCGTCAAGGACGTCTCGGTCACTGGGCTGCTGCTTTGCGTCTTCGGAGGCTGCAAGCTCAGGTTGCTCACGGATACAATGGCACCAACTCGACGACCGTGACGACGAAACCGACATACGTCTTTCCGTCACAGGGGCTCGGTTACGACGCTCCATCGTTGCTTGAAGAGAGCCCGAGTGTGACCAAGTGTGCGGGCTACGTATTCGTGTCCACAACCACTGTTGAAGTCACTCAATATGTCACTGAAGGCGGCTCTGAAGACACTACTACGTATGCTCTGGGGTCTGAGGACGATGCCTCGCAGATAGTAGTGATCGGGGGCTCAACGACAAGAACGCTGAGCTATAAGCACGAGACGGAGGCTCCTTACCCGGAACACACTAAGCCTGTGTTCCCACCGTACCAGTCGCTCAATATCTCAACGACAACGACAAAGTCTTCGAACTACGGATACGCTCCCTACCAAGGAAACACAACCACAGCTTTCCCTTCGTATCACTCGTCCAATGTCTCCATAGCCACGACCAAGTCGAGCCACGCGTACGAGAGTGAGACACCCTACGCTAAGAACACCACGCCTATCTTCCCGACGTACCAACCGGCCAATGTCTCGACCACTACTTTGGGCCACAAGTACGACACCGATGGCCCCTACGCGGAGCCTACCACACTGGTCTTGCCTCCGTATCACTCGACCAACATTTCAACAACATCTAGATCGACTTATGAATACGCAACCGGGGCTCCTTACCCTTACCCCGAAAACACAACTCCTGTTTTCCCCTCTTATCAGTCGGCCAACGTCTCTACAGTCCAGACCTACGGCTCTGAGCCCTCAACGACACGCACCATCGATGAATATCCCGAGTACGACCCTCACCCACCCGTGACGACTCTGGTCGTGCCCCCTACTTCCTCCACGAGCCTCTATAGAAATGTTTCAGACATTGTCTCTGTCGGGTATTCCTCAGAGGCTGTGGTTATGAGCGAATCCTTGGTGATCATTGAGTCTTCTACCACCGTCCTGATAAGAGAGACTGAAGTCAATGTGAACCCGTACGAGACGCTTCCAGCCTATGGGCCAGACTACAACATTGCCAATTACGAAGCTCCCTACGACGCCGTCACAACCACCGAGTCCCTCGTGCTGCCTGAGTCTTCCCAAGATGCCTCTATCAGTGAAGAGCCGAGTTCGGTTTACACTTTCGCGTATGGCGAGTCCTCTGAGGTTCTGACCCTCAGTGAATCTACCCTTATCTTTGAGTCCTCCGGCAGCTCTTCCCTCAGCGAGACGCAGGTTACGGCCAGTTACTCAGACCAAGTTTACGCCAGCGAGTCTTCTATCCCAGTGGCTTCTGAGTCTTACGTTGCGAGTGAGGAGACTTCGACCGGGACCTTCAGCGCCACGGACTACTTCTCGACTTATGCTGCGACCGAGCCGTTGCCCTCTAAGACTGGTGACTGCGTTATTGACACGTCCATCGTTCCCGTCAGCACAGCGCCCTTGACTTCGCTACCAGCTACCGTCGAGGATCCCACGAAAACAGTCTCTGAGGGAGACGCTCCCACTGGCAAACCTGAGGCTGGAAGTCAACACTGTGGTGTCCATGGCAAGCCCGTCGGCAACTACTTCCTCGCCCGCTTTGTAGAGAACTCGCCCGGTGTGCCAGTCACACTCGAGGGCTGCTACCAGTTCTGCGATGTACGTTTCTCTCCCTCTTCTTCAAATCGCGCCCACTGACCATTTTTTGTAGAGCGTCATGGATGCCACCGAGGGTTGCGAGTCTTACCGCTTCTACCCGGAACGCGATCTCAATGCTGCCCGATGCGACCTGTACGGCAGCAACGTCGCCTACGCTCTCAACTCGGTCGACGACTACTACCCTGACATTTGGTTCGACGTTGACTGCGGCTCGCCTAGGTCGGACCGCTGGGCTCATCTCCCTGGCCTTGAGAGGCTCGAGTCGCTCGGCCTCGAATGATGAAATCTCTGGAGGTTTTTTTTGGCGCCGCCGTTTCGATATTAATCCGTTTTTGCACATGGCCTGGATACATACGAGGATTGCCCGATATCTAATGTAATGAGTGGCTGGTGGATAGCCCAGGGAAAGAAGTCCTGAGAAGAGAAGACAGACACACTGATGACGTGTTCACATACTTTATCAAAGTCCCTTTGTTCATTATTCATCCGGAGTGTATACGCATCCCATGTTGATTCGATGATGTATTCGCTACGACCGATTGACTAGTCAAAGGGTATTCTGCGAAGGGTATCTCCTAAGCCCCGTTTCTTCATCTCCTCGGCTGCGGCAACGCTGCTGGGCACTTTGATACCGCAACAGTCACCCCAGCCGACATGCTGGTGCTTGTGCTTGGGCTTCCCATCCAGCGTCAACTCGCCACCTTCGGCCTCATCCTCTTCGTGTCCGATGCCGAGGGCCTCTTCGGTGCTCATGCCCTCCTCAGCTGGGACGAGGGAGCCGAAGAGGAAGTGCTGCATTACAGGGAGCTTTCGAAGCACCTCGGCCACAAACATGCGGCGCATGCCGCCCTCAACCTTGGTCCAGGACTTGGCCGCAGAGATGTCGTCAAGCATGGGGCTGTGCCACCGCAGTCCCTTGACCGTCTTTGTCGTGTTGACAAAGTTGACTTGTGCAAGATACAGATAGTCCGCGGCGAAGTCCTCGATTGTCAGCTGCTGATGAATGGCAAGAGGGGTAATGAAAGGATGGTGCAGCAGCTGCGAGGCGCCGAACAGGAAAGGAAGGAACTGATAATCGTCAAGGCCCCACACGCCATGAGAGCCCGCCGGCTCGAGGTAGTAGGTCAACTGAACCCGGCGCATAACCTCCAGGTACCGGTTGAAGACGGTGAGCACAAGAGCGCTGAAGTCGGTGCGGCCGAGGACGCGGAGCTGGTATAGACACAGCAGCCAGGTGATGAAATTGAGTTCGTGACCGGAGCCGTAGTCTATGCGCATCCTGTTGCCAAAAGACTGCATGAGGTAAGTGTACACTTCTTCCTTGGCGCTGGACCCCTCAACGCCGAGCTCGTTGTGCCATTCGGGAGCCTGTGCCTTAATGAGGTCGAGGAAGTCTCGGAAGGCTTTGTTGCCGAACCGCGATCCGCCCTGTTCTGTAGGTGGCGACTGCTCGAGGAGGGTTTCGACACGGTCCAGTATGTCCAGAATGATTTTGACAGGACGGTTAACATCCTTGACTTTGATAGCGGAGCAAGGCATGTCTTCGACTGATTCAGATAGACCAAAGACGAAGGCCAGGATGAGTTGATATGTTGGCGAGGCGAGGAATAATTCATGATCCCTGGGAGACAAAATTCTCCGTGAAGGAACCTCGAATGACTTAGTTGTGAGGTCAAGCGGCGAAGGAAGGGCTGGCGTCGCCGGACGAGGGAGAGGGTTTGAGGGGGCAGCACGCCGGCGACGGGGTTCGAGCTTGGGAATCGGATGTCTGGTCTGCTCGTCTGACATCTCGATTGCGGGGGCTGGGCGTGACACAGGGCCACCGGATGAAGCCATGGTCGTACTCAAGGCAGAGGGGTGGCTGTTAAACCTCGTCTTGCGAATAGCGGTCGGAGTGGATGAGAAGAGGGCCCAGCAATGATGTTGTTGGCTGCCACTCTACCACAGGATGTTGCAGTTTACCTACTTTACCTTACCTTAGGTATAGGTAGGTAAGTAGGTAGGTACGGTAAGAGGTGGGGTAGTTGGTGCCTGGCAAACAGTGCCCTGCACATTACGGGCAAGGTTGCATTTTGTGGGACCAGAAAGAGCTAATGGAAGCATGGTCCTGACTTCTCTGCACCACCACCGAACCGCTTAGCAGCAGGTAAGTCCCACACCCCCAACTCCGCGCCCCCCCAACTCCGCGCACCAATTCTACCCACTTTCAACACCCGAAAATCGGCCCCCCAACAGCACGTATATCGCGATATTTTACCCACCCCTCGTCTGACAGTTACGCTAACTATATCATCAGATTCAGAATGAAGAGCTACACTAAAGAAGACGTCTTAAACGCGCTTTAGGCTATTAGTAATAGCTGCTCGACGCGTAAGGCCTCGCGTGACTGGAATGTTCCCGCTATAACGCTTCGAGGGAGACTTAAGGGCGTAATAACGATCCGTAAGGTAAAGGCTCCCTATTAGAGGCTTAGTTAGGTTCAGGAATAGTACCTAGCCCGTTAGATCGTTGAATAAGGCGCCCTAGGGTTCGCCCCTTTATACTCTTAAGTCCTCGACTTCGTACGCCGGATCCTCCTCGCTTAAGGGGACGATATTCCCCTTAGGAGGTATTAGATAGAAGGCTTTAAGTAGCGAAATCCCTCTATTACGACTTTCCTAGGTAAGCGAATAGAAGCTAGCCGTATTAAGGGCGTTACTACTTAATATCTTAAGGATTTCTTCCTTCTATTTAACGCCCCTAACGTTAAGGCTATCCCTCCGTACCTACGATTTAATATAGACGAGACGGGTATTATAGAGGGTATAGGAATTAACGGCCTAGTTCTAGGCTAGGCAGGGTATTAGAAATACTATATATAGACGGCCGATTTACGCTCCTAGACTACTATTATTAAGTACGTATCTACTATAGGCGAGGCCCTCCCTCCCCTTATTATTTTCAGGGGGAAAACGCTCTAATAGTAGTAGTTCCCCGAGGCCCTCGATAACTTTAGTAACTAGAAGTTCGCTATAATAGTTAACGGGTAGACGAATAACGTAATAGGCCTCGAGTAGCTTACGAAGATCTTTATCCCTTAGACGCGGGCTAAGGCCCTTAAGCTTAAGTCTCCTCGCCTCCTTATAATAGATAGCTATAGGAGTTACGTATCTAACGACTTCCTATAGGAGTGCTTTAAGGGGGAAAACGCTCTAATAGTAGTAGTTCCCCGAGGCCCTCGATAACTTTAGTAACTAGAAGTTCGCTATAATAGTTAACGGGTAGACGAATAACGTAATAGGCCTCGAGTAGCTTACGAAGATCTTTATCCCTTAGACGCGGGCTAAGGCCCTTAAGCTTAAGTCTCCTCGCCTCCTTATAATAGATAGCTATAGGAGTTACGTATCTAACGACTTCCTATAGGAGTGCTTTTAAGAGAATATCCTCCTTATCTTCCTACCCCTATATTCGAGCTATATTACGTAGCCTCTTAACCTCTCTATATTTAGCCCCCTTAAGATAGTATATAGGAAGTATCTTAAGAGCGTAGTTTACCTCCTCGATACGTCGCCTATTAGTAAACGGAACTTCCTCCTCTACTATTAGAAGGCTAGGCGTAACGCTATTATATATAGTAATATTATAGGTAGATAGCGTAGAACTAGCCTATAGCTAGTAAGTTTACTTCGGCCTCTCTTAAGCTCTTAGATAATAGACGAGGGCTATCCTATATACCCAGAAACCCCTCAGAAGCGGCAGAAATACATAGACTTTACCTTATAAACGCCGCGAGGGGCGAAGGATCTACGGTTAGGCTGTTCTACGCTATCTCGGATCTATATAATACTAAGGGCCTCGGCACGAGCTACGCGGCGCCTATTTATGAAAGCAGGGAAGTCTCTAGATATTAAGGATATACAAATAGTAAAAGCAGGCCTCCGAATAGCTTAATTAAGCGCTTAACTAGAGGCATACAAGCCCTATAGGAAGACGAGGGTAGCCTAGGAGCCCAACTCGAGGTTCACTAATATCCAGGCCATTAAGGCCGCTCAATTAAAGGCGCAGGCCCTCTTCACACCGTCAGTGACGCCTATTAAGCATTAGGAAGCTGAGTTTGAGTCTTAGTGCTCGGAATTTCTATTAGAATAAGCCCTATTAGGTGAGTAATTGATATTATCTGCTGTTCTGCGCTGCTGTTCGTTCGTCGATTTTAGTGCGCGGTGTTTGGGGGGCGCGGAGTTGGGGGTGTGGGACTTAGGTAGCGGACCCATACCAGCGAAGCACCTGTCTCTGGGCGGCAGGCCCAGAAGCCTACCACTTAAAAGCGCCCGTTGTAGACTGTGGAACGGCAATGCAGGCCTCAGATCCGGAGGCTGCATCTCATTCTGCACGTCCATGTGACCTAGATGTTCGCTCTCATTAACTTCAGAAACTCACCGTGATTTCATTGGTATATCGGCACACTCAGAGATCAATGCAAAGCTGCCCTCAACTCGTCGAAATCAACGGCATAGCTTCACTACGTCAACTCCGAACGGTCACCATGGGGGCACAACAAGCGGAAGGTCGTTTGTCACATCTCCACCAGACAGATGGCTCGGCCACTTTTTCTCACAGCGGCCACTGCGTCGTGGCCTCAGTCAACGGGCCCATGGAGGCTCAGAGGCGGGAGGAAGACCCTTTTGAGGCAGTCATTGATGTGACGGTGCGACCAGCAGCGGGTGTGGGAGGTGAGAAGACTTTTCCCCTACCACCTTAGTTTCCGTGACATGCACTAACGCACGCAGGCACCAGGGAACGCCAGCTCGAGGCCATTTTGCAAGCAGCTCTGCGTCAGCTCATTTGCGTCAAGAAGTTCCCGCGCTGTGTATTCCAGATCACACTCCAGGTGACCCAGACGCCTGCTGACGACTACGTCAACTGCAAGCTCAATCAAGCCCAGCAAAATCTCATTGCAATCCCGACGCTCCTCCACGCGGCCATGCTCGCTTTGCTCTCTGGCGCTGTACCCCTCTCTGGCACAGCAACGGCCGTGGTCGTGGCAATTTCGCAGGCCAACATGGAGCAGAAAGCCGTCAGTGACCCGTCTCGGCGCGAATCGAGCGAAGCCAAGTCCCTGCACGTTTTTGGGTATACCGCTCGCGGATATTTGCTCCTGGCCGAAAGCGAAGGGAACTTCACAGCGAGCGAGTGGGACGCAGCCGCAGCACTGGGGCGGAAGGAGTGCTGTGGACAGATGCAGAGCACAGGCGAAGAAGAAGATGACAACGAGAACGAGGAGGGCAATCAAGATATGGCACATGTCATTCGGTCGATGACAGAAGCCAAGGCAGCGTCGGATGTGCGGTGGAGGTGAGACAGAAGGTGCAGGCGGGTAGGAGAAGCAGGTGCTCGTTCGGATGCCATGATACCAGGTTCATCGCTATCGTGAAGGATTGTGAGGGCCACGCAGGTCATCGGCACCGATCGCGGTCGGCAGCGGGAGCTGCAGAGGCTTCGAGTAGCTGTACCGAAGATCATCTCGATCGCGGGTGCAATTTTCAGTCACAACCAGAATCATCGGAAATGTGCTACTTGCGACGTCTGGGCGACGTGGGGAGTGGCGCGAGAGGCTTTGGAAGCTAGCGCCTGTCGTTTCGTGCCATGTAGCAACGCAACAACTGATGAATAAGAACAAAATGACATCAAAATCGCCAAAGTGTGGCCATTGACAGGATGGAACGTGCACTGGCGATGGCCCGACGGACTTCTAGCCCGTTCGTGCCTTGACGCCATGTACTTTTCTCGTGCTATTCAGAGTCCGATGTGAATGTGGAGGTCGAGTCTTGACAACCTCACCATCACAGAGGCCGCGACCACGGAGTATGAGGAAGAGCAATGCAACGAAGTTCAAGTAGCTCATGTGGAGTCGGTCCAGGGCGTCAAGGGGGTAAGGAGGCGGGAGGCGGTACATGGGAGGCTCCCGCCGCTGCGCGGGTGGACGCGGTGTTTCATCTCGACTTCAGAACCCCTTGGCCGGGTCTGTGTGTGTCTTGCTGCAACACGAATCCCTTGCGTTGTTTACACAGTACCCCTTCGGTTCTGAGGAACAGGGAATATGACTGGCAGGCGTTGTTGGATGCGTGCTGCGACGCCTCGGAGTGGTGGGCCAGATGCGACGAAGTGCAGGGCAGGCTGGCAACGAGTACTTCGATGTGAAGATGCCAGTCGAATGGGGAGCAGATGGAAATGGCAGGCAAGCAGAGTAATAATGCTTGTTGCCCAGTCACTCCAATTCCATAGAATGCGACTTGTGGACATGGATTCGGTAGCTCTGACAGCTTCACCTCAAGTTAGTCCCCTCGCCATTGCCCGCGACCCTTCCCTTTTCTTTCCATGCCCTTGCCCTTGCTCGTCCGTCCGTTCCATCGTGTTGGCTTGACCCCCTCAGATCCTACTTAGGGGCCGGGGCCCAGGGCGCTCTGAATGGTGGGATAGGGGGAAAGCATGCTGTGACGACGAATGGAGCGAAGCAGGAGGTACCTGACACTGACACTGACACTGACACCAGAACAGAATGCAAGGCAGGCACAAGAGACTGTGGGAACAGAGTCTGGAGAAAGAGCGATCGTCTTTAAAACGGCCCCAACACCCTCGCGCCCCTTCACACCTTCAGCTGCCTGGCTGCACTCACTCATCTTCGCTTCGAGTCCGAGGCAAAACCCCATTCATTTTGAGAGCTCTGGTAGTTCTAGCCCTTTCTTTCTCTTTCTTGCATCTATTATTTCATTCTCCTTGCCGATTAGACTTTCGCTCTGCTCCAACAAATCCGCAAGCTTTGTTTCATTCTCTTCTGGCCTACGACACATCCAGGTGACTTTTACCTATTTCGCTTGTACACCTCGCGTCCCCAAGCTTTTCAATTATTTTCCCTCCCGCCATCGTCTATTTCTCTCTCAACCGGCGACTTGGACCGACTCGCTCCCGGACGGACTTAACGCAACACCACCCTCGCTCGGCTCGACGACAGTTGACCTCCGACTGCTCGCCCCGACCCGATCTTCCAAAAATAACTCCAGCACCAGTACCATCGCATCCACATCCTCGACCCGTCGGAGAAATAGCAGCCATGTCCGGCTTCGTCACCTCGCCCACCGCCCTTCACCCCGCCCTCAGCGATAATAAACCCCAATCTCCGCTACGCCAGTCCGCCCTTTCCGCCGCGGACACCCATACACAGGCGCAAGTACAGGTACACAACCTAGATAATACACCGCACGCCGCCAAGATTGCCCATGTTCACCAACCAATCCACGCACCTCAAGGCCACCGCCGCAACGCCCCTTCTCACGAGGTCCCGCGCCAGACCATCATGAAGGCGCTGGCCTCTTCTGTCTCCCGTCACAACAAACCCGAGGCCCTCTCACTCACCGGCATGCTGTCCGCACATGACTCTGACGACAACCGCCCCGATCAGAACTGCTCCTCGCAGCAGCTCGCTGACGCTCTGAACGACCTTGCCAACCAAACCATGACCCCTACTACCGCCTTGCCAGCGCTGCAGTCACCATGCTTCTATCACAATCGCTTCAATGATGCCGTCGATATCGATAAGGTCCTCGAGGAGATCAAGAATGATGATTCTATGTCGCACTCCCGACTCGTCCAGACTGCCACTGGCGTCCGCGAAGTCTCAAAGCAGCTTCAGCGCCGTCCCATCAAGCGTCATGTCCGCAATGTCATGATCGTCACCAAAGCCCGCGACAACCAGCTTGTCTATCTGACCCGCGAACTCGCCCTGTGGCTCCTGCGCACCCCGCGCTACGGGTCCGATATCGGTGTCAACGTCTACGTTGATGCCAAACTGCGCAATTCGAAGCGCTTCGATTCCCGTAGTATCACTGGCGAGAACGCACGCTTCAAGCACATGCTCAAGTACTGGACTCCCGACCTTTGCTGGACCCAACCTGAGAAGTTTGACCTTGTTCTGACCCTTGGCGGCGATGGCACCGTGCTTTTCACATCATGGTTGTTCCAGCGCATCGTGCCGCCCGTTCTCTCCTTCAGCCTCGGCAGCTTGGGCTTTTTGACCAACTTTGAGTTTGAGAAGTACACCCAGCATCTCGGCCGCATCATGGGCGACGAAGGCATGCGCGTCAATCTGCGCATGCGCTTCACATGTACCGTGTATCGTAACGGCGCGGATGGTCATGGCCCCCAGGAGGGCGAGCAGTTTGAGGTTCTTAACGAACTTGTCATCGACCGCGGCCCTTCGCCTTACGTCTCCAACCTCGAGCTCTACGGCGATGACGAGCTTCTGACCGTTGTCCAGGCCGACGGCTGCATCTTTTCGACGCCAACTGGTTCCACCGCGTACTCCCTCTCCGCTGGCGGCTCTCTCGTTCACCCCGACATCCCCGCCATTCTCCTAACTCCCATCTGCCCCCACACTCTTTCCTTCCGCCCAATGGTCCTCTCCGACACAATGGCTCTTCGGGTCTCAGTGCCTCGAAACTCTCGCGCCACAGCGTACTGCGCCTTCGACGGCAAGGGTAGAGTCGAACTGAAGCAAGGCGACTACGTCACCATCACAGCCTCCCAATATCCCCTACCCACAGTTGTCCGCAGCCAAACCGAATGGTTTGACAGTGTCTCCCGTACCCTGCGCTGGAACACTCGTGCTGCCACGCAAAAGGGATTCGATTCAGGCGAAACTACGGGCACGGGCACACCGACCGAGGAGGCCAACGACGATGCCGAGCCTGAGTGGGACATCGACACCGACTCGGCCTGTTATGCCAGCGAAGATGGCAGTATCAGCGCAAGCCCGCTGAGACGACAGATGAGCTTGTTAGGCTTGTGATAGATACCCCTTTACGGCCAATTGGTGGCCCTTTCTCTTTTAAAGACGAATTTGCGTGGCAAGGCGGGGTTTGCTCTATCGACTTGATGCGTCAAGTGCCAAGAATGAACCCCTGGGTGATGGCCAACTAGATGGCAACATGAGCCAGGCACTCTCAGCATAAGATCGACTCTGCCAAGGTCATGAGTACAGCGTATCGTATCGAGCAAGATATTGAGACGTTCCACAGAGAGACTGTCCTTGATAGACTTAAAATCTCTGACTTAACTTTGCATTCCACCCGAAGTTGCATCTTTTGTTGGCGCATGTTTGGTTTGAAGGTTAAACGCATGCCTTGACTTCATACAGTATACGTGCAATATCGTTTGTAGCGGCAGTTGACTGCAGTCGGGATATTGTACACTTCTATATCCACGGTACAATAGGGGGCCCGGCTCCAGTCGCATAACATGGACCCGCGCAACTACAAAACATGTTTGCTGTGACGTTCAGGACCATGACTGATTAGATTCGTCGAGCATGCATACAAAATTTTGCGAAAGGCTGCTGCAATCCTTGCCGTTCAGACCCCCTATTCTACTACGACGAAAAAGAATCCCGTGACCTCCTCTTTACATTGACGCTGCTCATCGTGCGAGATGTACTGAAGGACAACACGCTCGACATTCACTGTGGGGCGCATCTCATCTCCAGTTCCCCTGACTCAAGGACAAGAGCCCTGCGATACAGTCCATGTCGCCCTTCTTGCTGGGGCTCACTTCCCCGCGCATGAACGTCTCCACTTCCCGATCCGGCCGGAGCATGGGCAGACCTTCACGGTCCTCAAAGATGTCCATTTGCTTGCCGGAGTCCTTCCGTCGACGGATGAGAGGCACCGTATTGGCTCGGTTGTTACTCAAAAGCCTCGGTGAAGTCTCCCGCAGACCATGCCCTTGTCGCCTCGGGTCAGTGATGTGAGGCGCCTCCAGAGGCAGCGATTTGCGAGCCTGGCAAGGTGATGACACTGGGGTCGGGCGCGCCCCCGACGTCCTTTGTGGCATATCGTCCTCATCAGGGCTCCAATTTTCCTTGTCTGAGTCTCCTCCTGACGTCGAGAAGAACATCGCCATTTTGGGACCCTTACCTTCCACTGCCAGTGTTTGACCTCGATTCTCGCAAGCAGGAATCTTATCTGCCACGGCACTACCCGAAAGCGCCCGACTCAATCGAGGCTTTTTGTTCGAATTCCTTTGGTGACTTCTTGGAAGTGGAGCATTCCGTTTCGCGTTGTTGGCTTGGAGCACCCCGCTGGTCGAGCGGAGCAGGTTGATGGCGGCCACTGCAGACCCGTTCGATTCGTTTTCAGCTTGCGTGGTTAATTCGTCCCGCTGGTCGAAATCGCAGCAAAGCTCCCACGCTTGCGCATCCCTGGACCTCCCGCGGCCGAGGTTTGCAGACAGACTTTGGGTCAGAGTGGAAATGGGAGGCAGCGTCACATGCGGTGCTGCGCTTTGACTTCGGTGCAGTGACCGTGGCCTACTTTGCGACAGTCGAGGCAGAGACGAGGATAGTGAAGATAGCGGAGACGACCGCGGTGGAGACTGGTCGTGGGCGACCAGCTCAGCCTTGCCTTCGAGGGACAGAGATATGCGCACATGGGACTGTGATTGAGGTGGTGGCAGTATGGGCGTGGTGGTAAACGCTGAGGGAGGTGAGGAGAAGATAAAAGGAGCTTGCCTGAAGCAGTGTCAGTAGGCCTGCCGCCGTGGGGAATTGAGTCCACGCTGGAGTGTCCGTACCTCGGCGTTTCCGCAACGCGGCTAGAAGCTGAAGCTACAGGGAAGGAATTGGAGAAGTTCCAACGGTTCGCCATATATCCCAGAGTCCCAGTCAGAGGCGTGGATATCGTCTGGGGATCCTGCTGCGTCTCTGCTTCATTGCATGGGCTTGAGGACCTGGCAGCTGCGACATCATCGTGTGGCGCGCAGTTGATTGTCGACTCTTTGACTTTGTCGACAAAGCTTTCGATAAAAGATCGGTTCTGGCTCGAGGTAGGACCAGGGTCTAGTGGTCGAATGGGTGTCGACAAAGATTCGACGCCATGAGATGTATCTGCCTCCATCAAGGAACTGGATGTCGCAGGGTCTGACGACAGAAACTGCATACCACCATAGCGCAGGGCTGCAATCTCCTGTGGGGAGAGAGGGCGGGATTTGCGGCGGTCATTCTGACGTCGATTTTGAAACCAAATCTGAACCTCCTTCTCACTGAGAGACACGCGCTGCACAAGCTCTTGACGGGCCGTTTTATCAGGCTTGGGGTTGGTCTGATAAGCTTCTTCGAGGACTGATTTGTCCTTAGCACTACGTGGTTTATTCGAAGTCAGTACTCCGAGCCAATGAATACAGTGAGGCTCGCGTAGTAGAGGATCAAGAATTGACATACGCTGTTCTCTTCCTCTTGCCCTTGGGGTGCTTCTCAATGTCTGATGTCTTTGTCGTCGCGTCGAGTGGGGCTCGGACTTGAGCCTGGGTCTGAGGTGTCACCGGTTGAATATCGTTCTGGGAGTTATCGGGAGAGAGATGGTCGGAGGCCTCGGGTGATGATGATGATGTCTGGTCATGGGCAGACATCGTGTCGATGTCTGTTGTTCTAGACAGGAAAGTACCAGCGCGTGTCGCGTCGTATGGCGGGGGGCATAGACACAGGCACTTTAACTCTATCCCACGTCTTGGTGCGCGAGTCTTGGGGGAAGAGGCAGTCGGTGGATTAGATGGTTTTGCCGATGAAGTGTACGGTAGGAACATGAGCTGAACAGTGCAATTGAGTCGTTCCGAGTAATCGAGGAAGCAGTCTCAAGTCAGGTAGGGTGGACAAGAGCATCTTGTACCCAGACAGAGGGTGCCATGTGCGGGTCGTGCGCCCCGCGTTGGTCCCATCTCTGTAGCGTGTCCCCCTGCAACTGCATCACGAACCCGCGTTTGGGATGCTGGCCAATCGTGCGACGCGCTGCCTGCCGCAATAGGAAACTATGTCAATACCGCGCCATGGGTCTCCACGGCTACGATGAATCCACCGTCACGCTCTCGCTCTTTGTGAATCTCCCCAGCCCCCTCTCACAATTGTCGCGTCGGGCTGGCCTGTTAGAAGATTCCTCGACAATCAGATCGGTATCATCATCGTGGTCCCAATGCTTACACGGCCGTCTACTCGTCAGATGGCAAGCAACTTGGCATCTCACCCATTCGCCCACTCCTTGTCACCTTGTCACAATGCATTCATGAGCCGTCATGCCACCAAGGGAACATCATGTGAATGAGCGTAAAGCTCCGGTGTCTTCGCTAAACCTATCTAGCTAGCTAACTACCATGAGTCCGCTGATACCCGCGCACGCATGTCATCATCACGGTTCGTTTCTAAGTGGTCCGTCCGCCCGTCCACCATACCCGGTGTCCTCCAGTCACTCCTATGGCACCTGGCAGCTCAGTGCCAGCTGCAGATTGCCGCCATTGAACCTTTCTTCAAGTTCTCGGCCGATGCAAACATCCTCGCTCCACATGTTGCGCAACGAGTCGAGGGTCGCACCCCAACACATGTTCATTCCTTACAAATCATCATCGGATTGCTCGCCAGGGAGGGGCATGGCCGCAGCTTCGTCCATCTCCTTCTTGTACTCGGCCAGGAGCTTCTCATCGACCTGGGCGGTGGGGGGTGCCAGTGCGGGGGCAGCCACAAAGTCCTGCTGCAATTAGCTGACCGGGCTCATGTCACGCAGTAGACATACTCTGCGGGCAGTCGTGGGAGTAGACTTACGAGGGCGGGATTGCCAACGAGCTTGCGGGCGAGCCAGAGGAAGGGCTTCTCGAAGTTGTAGTTGGACTTGGCAGAGATGTCGTAGTACTGGAGGTTCTTCTTGCGGTGGAAAGTGATAGTCTTCGCCTTCACCTTGCGCTCCTTGACGTCAACCTTGTTGCCGCAAAGGACGATGGGGATGTTCTCGCAGACGCGGACGAGGTCACCTGTAACGAACGATGTCAGCCTGTTTCGAACGGGTAGAGGTTGGGTCAACTTACGGTGCCAGTTGGGGACGTTCTTGTAGGTGATGCGGGAGGTGACGTCAAACATAATGATACCGCACTGGCCGTTGATGTAGTAGCCGTCACGGAGACCGCCAAACTTTTCCTGGCCAGCGGTGTCCCAGACGTCGAACTGGATGTTACCAAAGTTCTGCACTTGAAGTCAGTCGCCGGTGCCAGGCGTGAGGGGTGGGGAATTTTCGTACGGTCGAGAAGCCAAGCGGGTGGACTTCGACACCGAGAGTGGCCATGTACTTCTTCTCGAATTCGCCGGTCAAGTGACGCTTGACAAAAGTGGTCTGCAATGGACATCATGTCAGCATAGGTTCGTAAGGTCAACAAGGGAGAGCAGAACTGTGCCGATGAGTAGCCACACTGGAGCTGATAAGGAGAAGAAGACGCAGATGGGTAGCGGTCCAGTGGCCCAAGTAACATACCTTGCCGGTGCCACCATCGCCAACAAGGACGAGCTTGAAGGTCGGGGTCTGCGATTGCTCGGCAGCCATGTTTGCGAATGCTCTATCAAGTGATGCTTTCGTCAAGATTGAGGTAGTAAACGGTAAACAAGCGGGGCTAACGTCACAGGTGGTTAGGTTGCGCCAGGATATCAAGAGACTTTCAAAATGAGCAGGATGGGTAGTAGGTGGGGATCGGACTACGAGGGCCGAGTGAACGCACCAGGTAGCGACCGCTGTATTCGTGGATGGGTGAGAGTTGTATTGTCGGTCGTCAAAGGGCGTCACCGCTGAGCTTTTTGTGAAGGTGTTTTGGGGCGGAATGGCGGGGGAGAGTGATCAGGTAGCTTCGAGAGCAGGGAAGCCTAAGCGAAAAATTCAGTCATCGGGCTGGGCCAACCAGCGTCCGTTGGTCCATTTCAGTCAAGGTCTGCTTATATAAGCCAGGCCTGACTACCTATCTCACTAAGCACACTGGTTGGCCCGCAGGCATTCTCTATGACTGCCTACATGTCTGCCTAATAAGGCATTTCCCTGTCTGTCTGCTTGTATCTGCTACCTTGATATGCAATTGAATTGCCGATTGCATTGATACCATGATCAGAAGCCGAGTGATGACATATTCAGGCACACATTCGAACTTTGTTTGCGTTCCAGATGCGCGCCCAACTCGCATATTCGTCATCCGAGGGGCTCAGGTGATTGAGAAGGAGTCAGGTTATGGTTGTAAGGCAGCAACACCGAATATCAGCGAGTGAGTTGTACCCAAGGCTAAGTAAGACGTCCATGTATCCCATCGGCTGTGGAAAGACACTTTGTTATCCCAGTTTCGGGAATGTGGATGCGTTGGCTCACGAGCCTGGTATTCTCCATTCTATCAAGGACTGCAAATTGGTAATTGGGCGCATCGCGTTAGATCTTTGTGATTTCATAAAAGAGGTCTACCTTCCCATAGTCGATGGGATAGGAAGAGCTTGCAATTTTTAGCTCGGATGAGCTTGGAATAATCAAGCTTACGACGGGCGCCAGATAGCCACTCTTATTGTCTGCGTATGTTGGACATCATTACGAAAGCCGCCATCATACACGGGAGAGCCCTACGATGGAAATATTTACGACGGCCGCTGTTCTCGCTCGCATGCCCCCGGTCGCAGTCGGACACAGCTCAAAGTGGTAGGATATGGCAGCCGAGAAGCCCCCTGCCGCCCCAGTCTCGAGTGGGGATCAGACGAAGGTTACGAACTTCGGGCGAGTTGCCAGAGCCACTACGCGTGATTTTGACCGTGATATCAAGCTAAAGCCAGCGAGTCAGCTAAGGTTTCAAAAGCTGGTCGACACATACCATCTCGTTCGCCTGTACGCACTCGGCAACCTTCTTTAGATTGTCGTGGTTGGCATGGTTCACATGTCCGAAACTCAGAATCTGGTCACCGGTCATGAGTCCGGCCCGTTCAGCTGGACTGCCTGGAGTGACAGAGTTGACTCGAGCGAACGCGTATTCTGTGGGTGGCACCGCCGCTCTTGGAGCAGTAGTCGGAGAGACTTGAGTAGAGAAGCCATCTGCAGCATCTGGGCGTGCAAAATACTCGTCAACATGGCGTTTGACAACTGCCATGAGATCTTTGTAGTCGTTCCGCAGGTGGGCGATGCGAGCTCGAGTGGTGCGGACTAGGCGGTAATAGCATGAGAGTAACATCGCCCCTGGACCCAGAGCCACGTACCTTGAGCAACATCAATATCTGCCCTGGGATAACCGTCCCGTGTGGTCAGCGGAGTGGTCATGTTGGATCCATGCTGCAGGTTAAGTCAGTGCGAAGCTGGCTGCGTGATCCGAGAGTGTAGGGACGAACTGAATCAAGTACTGCACTCAAAGCCTTCATCTCAGCCTCCATGTCTGTTTTCCTCGATTGTAGCTCGGGATAGGTCAAATTATCGTAATCCTCTTTGGACACGGGGAAGCTGGTCGAGCCGGAGGAAACTGTGGGTGCGTGTAGGTCCATTCTGAGGGGCAATCCCATGATACCGTGCTGAACCTCTCTCTTGTGTCTATGGAACTGGCTAAAACCGCCGGAATGTAGAGCCGGCGTCTATGGCGAAGCGAATGAACGAGTCTTGGCAATTGCCACAGTCAGATTTGGTGGCAAAGGCGTCTCGTGTGATGAGGCGACTGGGTAGTGCTGTTTGCGATGATCATGGACGAGGTACTGCCTCACTGTCGCTGGAGTTTCCACCCCACCATGGTGCTAGACGGTGCACCTACCTAAAGGTACGGTAGTACCTCACCTCAGCACGCGCCTGAAGAGGTACCCAGCCCAGTTATCTTGACTGATAAGGTACCTTAAGCGCCCAACGTCCGTGCACGCCTCGTGGAAGTCTGGCAGTCTCGTCGCGTTCACGTATCCGACGTCAGAGGCCGATCTATCACGAAACAGAAACGACAACCATCACCCCAAACATAGGTGCAAATTTTGCGGCGAGCATCAGTAGCAACTCGATACCCGAAGACATGGCGACAGGGGTAGATGCCAGGCTTTTGAAGTCTACCAAGTTCCCCCCAGAGTTCAGTCAGAAGGTGGACATGCAAAAGGTCAATCTGCAGGTCATCAAAAAGTATGGTTTCTCCCTCAACTCCCTGATATTCCCAATACGTACGGCTAGCTTGTCATTCTTACAAGCCACTCCTGCTAATCGAGCGAGCCTTTGCCAGGTGGATAGCAAGCAAAATATCCGAGATACTTGGAAACGAGGATGATGTTGTGATTGAACTCTGCTTTGGACTCATTGAGGGCACTCGATTCGTAAGTAACCGTTCGACTAGGCCACTACATTGACATCCCTAATCTCGAGCACAGCCAGACATCAAAGCGCTCCAAATACAATTGACAGGTTTCCTCGATAAGGATACTGCACCATTCTGTAAGGAGCTCTGGAAACTCTTCCTCAGTGCCCAGGCTAGCCCGCAGGGTGTGCCCAAGGAACTGCTCGAGGCCAAGAAGTTGGAACTCATTCAAGAAAAGGTCCGCCCGACCTCACCCGCTCGATCAATAAGATAAATCGCTAACTATCTCGCTGGGCAGATTGAAGCGGATAGGATTGCCGAGGAGACCCGCCGCCGCCGCGAAGACGCAGACCGACGACACGCACATGGGGGAGATCCAAGGGAACGCCGCGACTGGGGACGAGGGCGAGGAGGTGACAGCTGGCGCGGCCGTCGCGGCGATCGTTCATTCGACGAACGCAGTCGGGTCAGCAATGGCCGTAGCGGGAACAGGTCGCGATCACCGGGGTGGAATCGTGAGCAGAGGGACCATCGAATCGAGCAACGGGGACACCAGCGGGACAGCTACGTCCCGAATAGCCATCGCGGCGGTGGTGGTCGAGGTCGCGGCTCAGGCCGCCGTCACGAGAGTACGCGATCACCTTCTCCCAAGCGCTCATCGCCCCTGAGCAGTCGCACTCCAGATGAAAACGACCCCAGACATCAAGGTAATCATTCGTCTAGCCCCGGCTTCCGGCAAAGACGTCGTGATCAGTCTCCTTCCGGCCAGCTCAAGCCTCGAAAACGGTCAAGGTCCTCCGCAAGACAAACAAAGCCCAGCTACTCTCGCGACGATCAAGATCACCTGTCGCGGTCTCTCTCTCGCGACAGACGATCGCGATCACCCGCTGCCAAGAGACGTAGGCGGTTCCCATCTCGCAGCGAGTCGCCGGAGGATCGAGGCCGTCAGCCCCGCCGCTCCCGTACCTCCTCATCGTCAGTTGAATCCCGTTCTCGCAGCCGTAGTCGCAGCCGCAGCCCGAGGCGTCCTTCGAGTCAAACCCGCAAGGGGCGTGCACGATCCAGGACTGTATCTCGTCGTCGTCGCGATCTTTCACCTGCTGGCGAGGAAGTTCGCGGCAGGCACCGCCGTAGCCGGCCGCGCTCTCTGTCTTCCTCTCGCTCGAGGAGCCGTTCAAGACGACGCCACAGACGCAATACGTCATCAGACTCTTCGTCGTCCCGACGTCGCTTGCACCGACCACATATGCCGAAATCCGAATATCACGGCGGGGCCGGAGCCCAGACAGAAGATCAACAAAACGCTGGAGTGGCGGCTATTTCAAACTAATGTTTGACCGTGTACCCGGCCGGACTGCTCACCTCACGTTGATGACGTTTCGAAAAGGCTATCCCTGAGTCGGCTGTCTATTACTGCAGTGGCTTGCTAATCACATCAAGGAGCTGAGAACCTCAAGCTTCAATGTCTCCACCAAAATTCACAAGGTTGGAGGTGCACGCTGAATAACGACCAAACCTGGCGCGCGCCTTGTTGTGTCCTG
The DNA here is from genome assembly GCA_002851675.1 of Verticillium nubilum. Classification (NCBI taxonomy): domain Eukaryota; kingdom Fungi; phylum Ascomycota; class Sordariomycetes; order Glomerellales; family Plectosphaerellaceae; genus Verticillium; species Verticillium nubilum. The sequence goes on from NMXI01000092.1 coordinate 91,530, forward strand.
GGACTTGGGGACAGTTGAGACAGATGTACCGAACTTTTGTCGCTTCATCAGCGAGACAAATGGCCATACAGCTATCACTCGCGCCCAAATACTCGTGCAAACTCAGCACGGCTCGTTTTGGCGCCACTTTGTGACAATACGGATGGTGTTCCATGTCACAGCGCAAACAAGAGGGACCTCGGGAGAAATGGAGAACAATCCCAAAGGTACGGACAGACGAGGATTGCTCGGCTGAACTACGCAGATGTGCATGCTGTGGGTGGCTCACTCCGTGCTCCATAATTACATTCAAGTCCTCTCGAAATCGAATACTCCGTGACCCTGACCGTCTCCTTTCCTCACTCGGTGGCTCTCATGTCCGTCGTACGCTCGGACTTACAGTGCAAATTCATTATAGCTACAACCTACAGCCCAGTTTGATCAGCCACACCTCTGCATGGCATTGGATCTTTACCCAGACAGTAAGGCTTCCTTATGCAAGCAACTCGTCTACCGACCCTCACAACGTTCTGGGAAGGCTCTCGATCCTTCGCGCCTCCTTTGACCCTGCGCTCTACCAACTTTGCACTTCGCTGCTCATCACAACGTGAAGGCCATAGCCCTCAAATCCGATTCTTCCGCTCGATTTTGGCGGTGGCTTTATTAAAGCAACTGGCCGAGATAGGCGGCCAGAAGAATTCTGGAGTTGGATCTCCTTTCCAAGCAATCCACCGGCCATTGACGACATGGTGCAGATTTAAGATCACGACCGCTTATTTCCTATTGCGCAACAACCTACCTGATGGCCTGCTTAGAGCCTTCGCGGGCCGTTGGGGCTGAGCTGTGATGCAGCGGAATGACCACTACGCCGCAACCGATGGATGGGATGAGTAGCTTTGGGACAGAAGCTGATCGTGAGCTCGTAGCCTCCGGTGTGATCCACAAACGGATACTATCAGTGTCACCCCACTCGGTCACTTCCCGTACATGACTTTTACAGGTTGGGTAAATGGCTGAGGATGCAGTGCGACGCCTCCTTGACGCCTCGCATCGAACCAGCTTCTTCTTCCGACCAATGTGAGATGCGGCATCGTATCCTCACTTTTCCCTACCTCCAGCAGTTCTGGGCAGACTACTAGGAGTCAGCTGTCTCTTTGACTCATACCTGGATACTGCCTCGTCGGCCAGCGCAACCGACGAATTGTCTGGAGGTGATAACCGCACCTGAGTCCATTTCTTGCAGGCGAAGACGATATGGCAAGTTGTGACTGTCGTTCTAGCCCGTGATGCCAGTAACACTTCGTTAGAGGACGGAAATGTAGATGCGATAATTGTGCTGTTCCCAAAATGACTAAACCATCAATATGGCCACGCAATATGTGCAATATTCTCTTGGTTTTTGCCATTGGCATTAAAAGTGCCACGGACCCCGTCTATTGCGACATACCCTCGAGTATATCACCCTTTGTTATTACATGTTTCCTTGCCGTTCTGGCAAGGAGGTCCGGATTCAGCTCTCATCTGCTACGCCATCATCCTTCTTGCCTCGCTCCTGTCAGTCGCGCCTGAAGCATGCACGTTGATCGTGTCACTCGCTTACCTTATGGCTTTGTCAGGACCCGGTCTGATGTAAAGAAGCTGCATCGGAGCTGATGTTGCCAACAGCAAAGAAGAGCTCGAGCCACTTCGCGCGCTGGGCCAAATTACTTTGGGGGAATTGGTTACAATGTTCAGAAGGCCGGATACAGCCACATAAACAGTACGCATTCCGTCGGGGGGCACGGCAGCATCCAGACATTGCATCCAATCTGGTGGTGGGAAAGGGAATAAACTTGGTTCGAAACCTATAAACGAAACTCGAAGCTTACAGGAAAGCCACCACAAAAGAGCACTGCGGCGCTCCGAGTCGTGGAGTTCCGTCAAGGAACGACTGGTGACCCCTCTTGTCATAAAACTACCACTCGAACACTATATAACCTGTATGCTCGCCCCAGCCACCGGACATGGACGTCGTGGAGCAGTTGCCATCGTACGCCGAATGGTGATGAAAGAGCCTCGCGCGAGCTGGTCAAGTCTACAAGATTCGGCACGGCCGTCACCCCGGGTATAAAGCCGCAAGCCTCTCGGGCCGACAGTCACCAGTCGAGAATGCAATGATCTGGATGAAATCATCAGCCTCTCATAAGGATCCCTGCCGAGGGATGAAGTTCATAAACGGCCAAAGTAAGGGCAGAAAACAGCCATTCGAGCTTCCACACTCGTTTGTACTCAAACATGAACACGACATAGAAGACAAGGACGCCATCTGGCGGTCCATTGAAACCGGGCAGGTACACATTCATCCAGGAAGGGACTCATGTCGCACCAGCGAGACTTGGCTTGAGGATTATAGTTCAAGAAAACCGGCGCCGCCTTCCCAATGGATATGGCTTTCCAGGGAGTGAATGGCTTGCGAGACCAACAAAGGTACGCGGAAGTGGGCACTCCAATGAGGAAGTGTGGACTCGGATGGTGATGAGAAATTGGACGTTGACAGCCCGGATCTTGGCGCCGCGAGGGGGAATTAAACGCTGGATGATTTGGGATCCGGCTCCTACGATGATAAGTGTTAAGAGTATATGACCGTAATGGCAAGTGGTAGCAGGCACCATATCTTGTTAGGCGCCTTGACCTTGATATTATCTTCGTCCTTCGCCATTTCACTACTACGTGAAACCTCGTACAACGAATTTACCACGGACGGAGAAGTGAATGTTGCAGTCATATACAAGCCGAATAGGAGTACAGTAGAATAACAGCTCTAGTATTCCCGCCTCCCCCTTCGTTCGAGAGGTGATGGCGTCCGGGACTTCCAAAGCTCCACATGATCTTACAAAACATGCCGCCACACCCCCGTTTCTGTTAAAAACTAAAGCACCTCCCCTATGATCTTCGAGGCCTCGCGATATGTTTGAAGAAGTTTCTCGCACTTCTCGCGCTCTTTCTTGACACCATCATCCTCATAGAGCAGCTCTTCAAACAGCGCCTCTTTGTAGAGCTCGCTCACGAGTCGATTCTGGACCACGTCTTTGCTATGATTCACCAGGAGGTGCATGACGGCCTTCGGTACTTGATCGGCGATGGACTCCCGGACAATGTTGAAATAAGATGAGATGAGAGCTCTGATGAGCTCCGTCTCCATGGCTTCGCGGTCAGTCAAAGCTGGTTCACCACCAGCCCCCTATAAAAAAGAAATAGCATTAGTGTTTATTTCGTGTTTGCAATCAAATTGATAACTCACGAAATGAGCACCAAGGTCACGGGAATCGTCTTCGCGTGCCTGTGGCTGAAATGCAGGTCGGGTCGATAGCGCATCGTCGTTTCGGCGAATGCTCTGTGAGAATGTCGGTTCCATACTTTGACTGACATGCCTCGCAATGGAAAGATCTCTTCCGTGAGCGTTGCTTGGGCCCATAGGCATCGATGAAGCGCCGTCCTTGCCGAAGAAGTAGTTGAGGAATGAGTCGCGGGCGCCTCCGAGTCCCTGCTGGTTATTGAGTCTCGAAGGAGAAATTGACCGGGTACCATTGACGGCGGCGTTGAGCGAGACGGTGCCATTCTCTCTAAGACCTGGTGACAAACTTCGCGCCCCCTTAACGGCCTGTCGGCGGGCCGCTGCCGAGTCTCCCTTTTCGGCGATGGCTGACTCCTCGTCATCCTCGGCTGGCGTGTCGCCGCCATTAGCTCCAAGCTCCTTCAGACGTCGCCTTTCTCTCCTGTCTTTCTCTTCTTGGATGAGACGCTTGCGTTCCCTCTCTTGCTTGTTGCTGACAACATTACTCATCGCAGCTGCGGCACCCAGGAAGTTTGGATGGTTGGTGTTGATGTAAGCGCGCTGGATGGAAATCAAAGACTCAACATAGGATGATGCAGGGCCAAGCCTCTCCCGGAGTAGGTCGGAAACAACCTCAATGAGCTTTGCCTGTAGCCTTGGAAATCGCGAAAGTTCCGTTGACCCGCAGGTATGGCAAATTTTGATGAGCTCTTCGTAGACAAGCTCAACACAGCGCTGGCTGGGGATCTCTAGGAGTTTGATCTGGGGTTTGACAAGAAGGTCGAATGCCATTTCCGGCACGAACAGGCTCGGACGAGGACCGGTCGAATTTCGGATGGCTGTGCGGATATCCAGGGCAGATAGGTTGGATGTCGGATCAATGGATTCAAGAGAACTGCCGAAGACTGAGTTAAAGATGTAGTAGATACGGGCACCACCACACAGCTCCTTTGTTGAGATTTCGGTAGAAGTGCCGTCGATGGAAGAGATGAAAGAGGTGGCAAAACGGGTCATGAGCTGTAGGATGAGGGATCCACGGTGCTCCTTTCCACTGAAGTGCATATCACCGTAGCTGGCCAGTTCCTGCTGCGTTTGTCCCATGAGCGTGTTGAGGCGCGCCTTAATGTCTGGCATACGCTCTCGAATATGCGCCATGAGGGTAGTGTTCAGCGTTTTGGACAGATACTGCGTGCCACAGCGAGTGGCAATGTTGCGATAAGCCGGGTGGTGCTTGAAGAAGTCCGCCTCGTCCTTCAGCGCCTCCTCCATGGGCTTACTGCCTTGGATATCCTGCTGCGAGCGGTTGACTACTCCGATAAAACCAAGCTTCAAGGGGTACACGCGGCCCGAGAGAATGTCCAGCGCGTTTGTTCCATGGTCCATGAGATCCACCTTGGTGAGAACACCAATAGTCCGCCTGCCGAGAGGATCGACGTGACGGGCAAGCTTCAAAGCTTCCGAGTTGACGATATCCACATTGGCGGGAGAGACTGCGAGAACAATACTGTTGGGTTTCGCAATGTATTCCGAAATCAGATTACGAGTCTGCTTTTCGATGTCGGTTGGCTGATCGCCAATAGGCACCTGGCGAGGGGAAACCATCAGTACGAATCGTCACAGGCTATAGCGCTGGTTCTGGCGTGAACGCGGAGGCATACCTTGGTCAATCCCGGTAGATCCACGAGGGTAAGGTTCAGAACATGCGGAGAATAGATCTTCAGGTTAATGGGCTGTCGGTTGATTCCCTTATTGCTGCCGGCTACTCTGGAGGTTTCATTTTCAATCTCCCGCTTGACGTCACCGAAATCGTTGAATCTGCGATTAGGGATGTGGTGGAACTCAGCCCATTCAGATCGCCTAGCCTGAGATGGTGACCTGTACGGGTCATCCAGGGGTTCAGCAGCGTTCTCATCCTCGGGCACATTGATGAGCTGCAAGATCAGAGGCCGTCTTGTGACGATGCCACTTCCACGGGGCAGAAAATCGCGGCCGACGATGTTCTCGAGAACGGAGGATTTGCCGGCGGATTGAGAGCCGACCACGACCTATGATTAATCAGGATTGCCAGCTATGCTGGAGTCATCGACAGAGCGACTCACAATTTGTGGAAGGTCGAGGGAGTCACTGCCAATGGTGTTGAACACGAGGTCCTGCAGCTTATTGACGGTGCCCAGGAGGTCATCCCCGAGAGAGGCCATGATGACGACAACTCGGCAAATTCTGCCTCAGTATGGCACCAGATAGGTCTGCAATGGCAGATCGGGAGGTTTCGGCGCAGCCAGATGCCGGCGTGTGGAAGAAGGTCGATAATGGCGGAAGCTCGTAGTTCGAGCGAGGTTGGAGCCGGCGAGGTGGGTTACAGGACGCGACGATGTCAAGCTTGCAAAGCTTGCGGAAGCGCCACGTGAGGAGCAATCTGGCAGACAACGCAATACTGACGGCAGATCGATACCGGCGAGCTTGCTTTGCGACCTGCGTGATCGTAGACGTGCGTAGCCGAGGTCGTCTTGGTGATTCAATTTGGAGATTTCATGCGCGATCCACCAGCTCCCTTGCAGACCTTGGTTCCCCTGTGTGAGCACCTGGCCCAAATGTAGAACCATGTGCGTTCATCTGCATACAACGATGTGGAAATGCCACAAGCGGGGTGATGACGCCAGAGGTAGCCGAACATTTACCTTGAGGTGTGGCGAATCCAACAGCCAAATACTCAGTCAAACCGTACATAGCCCTCCGAATGAACATATCGGTCAGATACGTGGTCTCATTACAAATGACGCTGCGCTGAAGCCCGTCGTGTATTATAATTCCAGGCTGGTTTCTCGAGAATCTATTCCTTGAATGAGTCCCTGTCTATCACTGCGTTGGGCTCGACACTGTGTGCTAGCGCTAGTACTCTCAATTTAAGGCCGTATCGAGTCGGTAGGTAAATGCGTTTACGAAGTAGACTTCTGGAGGCCGTGAGACTTGAAAGTCGTATTTACGATACTTCACGCTGGACGACGACGGATAACACAAGTAGCCCCAGCTTAGTTTCATGACCTATCCGGAAGTCTATTCACTCGTCATCGCCAGAACCCCTAAGAAACTTACCCTCCATACCTGATGAGTTCGTTCGGCAGTCCGGGAGGAGGCCCGGCTTATTCCAAGCCCACGCCGTGAGTAAAATCTCGACCACGTGGTCTTAGGCCTCCGATCGTCTAATGCCCATATCTCAGTCCTCAACGGGGTAGCTTCCCACTCGATCACGATGGTATATTTGCTCAAAGAATCTGTTCCTTTGCAAGTCATTTTCGCTGATCACATCATGTCATGTGCCAACAGGAGAGTGTAGGCATGTCATGGCATCATACTTGTCCTGCATGAAGAAGGTCTCAGGAGTTAATGATGCCGAATGCCGCGACCTGGCGAAGTCTTATTTGACTTGTCGTATGGATCGGTGAGCTTTTTCCGGACAAGGCCTGTGTGCTTTTAGCGCTTGCTGACCAGCATTGTCTTTCAAGGAATTTGATGGCCAAGGATGACTTCAAGAACTTAGGCTTCGGAAATAATGATTCCCAAACATTTAAGCAGACCAGCGGCCAGCAATCGCAAGATGGTGAAGGGAAGAAGGGGGAGTTGCGATGGTGAGCGCGATCACAGGATTCTTTGAAACATCGTTAAGTAGTTGTCGCTGCATGTGCCTCTGTACGATTAATTATTGTAACGTGATCGATATGACCGAACAATACTGGCTTGACAATGCATTCACATGCAAGTGAAGCAGGCTTCAGCTGTGCTATGTAGGTATGCTGCTATAACGCATGCATCTCTGGCCCCCTCAGAACGATGCTGCTCGTAAAACGTCTGTGCTGTGTTGTCGCGTAAGCGCATAGATGAGTTGGCGCCGTTGCTGTGACGACCCAACAGGCAAAATAACCCAAATCACTCCCGTTGACACCAGTCGGACTTTCCACCACACCAAGCTGTAGAATAAAGGCGAAACTCAACAAGGCTCCTGATGACATCCAAACAACAACTGTACAAGATATTTCCTGAAGCAAAACACGCAAAACACTCGAACAAGCTGTGATAAATTCTTGCATCAGCCACTTTGTGTCATTTGGCAGTAGTTGGATACGCCCCAAGCCAACATCCCACCAGAATGAACCGCAGGAAATCCACTGAGAAGACCCGGAAGGTCACCCCGCCATCGCCCACCTACATGAACAATGATCAGTTTGGTAAGAGCAGCATGTCTTCTCTCGGAAGCGATTGACCATGGCGAGCGATTGTTCTAACGAAACAAAATAAACACAGCTTCCTATCTTGCTGACCTGCGAAACAATCGTATTGCTCGACCGGGCGGGGCAAGGCCCTTACCAACCACTACCGCCAGACATCGCGAAAAGCGATCGACTGACAGACATGATGTCAATGTCCTAGCATCATCGCCGCCTACAAGCATCTCGCAGCCTCCGCAAAGCGGCCGAGAAACTCCAGACACTGCTCGCACTGCTCCCGCCAGTGCCTCATCCCGTCTCTCTATGTCGAGCACTCGAGCTCAAGATGTCCAATCTGCCCGGTCCAGGTCGCCGCTTGGATCCTCTGATCTAGCATCCCGCGCTAGGTACATTGAGCGAGGTCAGAGGTGGATGGAGAAGGAGGAAGCCGGCTCTCTCCGGCATGCAATGGACGATATGCAACTTGCAGACAGACAGAACACATGTGACGACAACAACGAGGGAAGACTGTACGACGCAGCCCTGGAGGAAGCCTCGGAGTTGGTCTGGCAACACCGTCACGGGGTGGAACCTCAGCCGAATGCTCCATACCGTTATAAACCCCACATGAGGAAGAACAGCTATCAACACGCCCGTAATGCGAGCTTCGGTAGGGCATCCGGCGGCGCTGCTGTTGCGTCTCCTGCAGGTGATGCGGACTCGACCAACCGGGCTTCGATCGACATCAGCGCCCACTCTCGAAGCAGCCGATTTTCTCTTGACAACTCAAACGGCCTATCCATGAACTGCTCAGCCAAGTCTTATTTGAGGACCAACGCACATGACCTTCATGTGCAGCGAGCTGTGCCGCCTCCGTCAGTTGCGCTTGGAAACCGCCGGTCTAGCATGAAGAGAAATATCAGCGGCGAGGTCGAACGCCCATTCTCCGGTGACCAGATTTGGGAAGAGCCTGACGGTGCATCCACAATCGTTACCGACGCACGTGTTTCTCGAGTTACCTCAAAGTTCCCACTTGCAACCACCGCAAGGGATCCCGAGAACCGATCTCAGTTCGTCGCTGCCTTGCCCGATAAGCAGCTCGGTATGCAAAAATTAAGAGACTCGAACGATGTTTCTCGAGATTCCCCAAGCCAATCACGGAATCCACAGTACACGACCAACATTCCTGTCATCAACCTTCCGGGAGACGATCAAGAGACGTGTAGGGGCAGCGGGGTTGAAAGAAGGGGAGATGATATCCGGGAAGCTACCACCATGAGGTTAAAGGACCGCAGTGCGAAACTGCCTACGCCATCCGCCGTCAGCGACAACCCCGGACGGCCGATTGTAAGCTTCGATGCTGACTGGAAAGCCCCAGAGAAGACAACTGATAACAAGCCAGGACCAGCCTGCGGCAGCTCGTCCTCGCAAGGGCGACACCAGAGTCACACATCAGTGGCTATCCCTACTATCGTGGTGCCGGATCAGGATGATGCGCAACTTGAGGTATCCCAACGGCCACCCTCACCGCCCATCGTTGTACAGGACACAAGCGAAGCAGCCAGCACAAGCTCGAGCATTCCGTGCATCGTGACACCTGAAGACGACCACGTGGCTAGACCGTCCCCACGCCCGCTTCCGACGCCGGGAATGCAAAAAGGCAGAAGCGCTCCAGTTATGCGACCTCGAGGCCATTGGTCAGCGGCGCCCGCGGCAGCCCACCGATCGAGCACTTCCTGCCACGAATGTAGTCTCCCAATCGAGGGACGCTTCGTCGCACTTGCTGGAGTACCGGAACGCTTCCACCCTCAATGCTTCAGATGTTATTCTTGCGGCACCGGATTGGAAGCTCTCGAGATCAGCCCTGAACCTGAGCTGCATCGAGCCAACCGCCTGAGTAGAATCAGACGCAGACTCGAGGGCGAGATCTTTGACGAAAGCCCCGGCATGACAATGGAGGATGACGGAGATGAGCGATTCCGGTTCTTCTGCCACTTGGACTGGCATGAGCTATATGCGCCCAGATGCAAACACTGCAAAACGCCCATTCTGGGAGAGCATATTGTGGCGCTGGGAGAGCATTGGCACTACGGTCACTTCTTTTGTGCAGAGTGCGGAGACCCTTTCAATCAAGGCATGACACACATCGAGAAGGATGGATACGCCTGGTGTATCAACTGCCAGACCAAGCGCACGGAGAGGCGAGCGCCCAAATGCAAAAAGTGTCGGCGTGCTGTCATCGGACAGTATATCCAGGCTCTGGGGGGCGAGTGGCATGATGAATGCTTTCGCTGCGCCGCTTGCCACGGAGGATTCGATGACGGGCAGGTATTCCCCCAAGTAGACGGCGACAGGACCCTAGTGTTGTGCACTGGATGCCGGGCTAGGCAGCTCAAGGCGTGACGGCAGGGCCAACGATGTCCTTAAGGCGGGTGGATAACAGGGCAGGCTGGATGGTGTTTGGTCTGGTTCGAGCCATGCTGTGGCACATTGTTCTGTACTGAGTGACTTGTTCTTGAATTCGAGCGATAAGGTGCACTGTGGGGAGAGAAGTGTGGGTTTAACAAGATTTAATGATCAATATGCTTTCCTTGCCTAGTTCCTTGGTCTTGGACCAAAAGCCGCAGGCGTGGAAAGTCATTCAGTTCCAAAAGAAAAGGTTACCCGCCCAACCAACACCGATCCTGTGTCGTAATCTCGTCTTGTTCCAGCCCTTCCCTTCTCAGCAATGCTAGCGGATCAATGGCCACCGACTTGCTCCTGGTACACCTCAAGTGTATCGCCGTCGGCCATTTCAAGCTGCAGCATGAACTTTAGCAGATGTTCACTCGCGAAGACGAGGGTCGAGGGTCGAGAGCCGTGAATTAAAACATACCGCTGAGGGGGTGTCTGTGGGTTGAACCCGTTGCCCTTCGAATACGAAACGGACCGTGTTGAAGGCCTTTCCTTGCCTGTCGCAGAAAGCATTCATGAGCTTTTCCAATTTTGTAGACTTCTTGATCTTGAAAAAGACTTCGTTGTTGTTGTCGGTGACTTTGATATTCAGATGCTCGACAGCTTCAGCGTCGGCGGCCGGGGCAGCGGGACTACCATTTTCGTGCTCAGCCGACATTTTGGGCTAGGAGGCTGAGTTTGTGAATGGGTGATGGCTCTGGGAGGTCAGAGGAAGATCAGCAAAGCGGTTGCAGGAAAGCCCGAGACGGGGTTCGTTCGCAAAACATGGGCAAGAAGAGGGAGAAGCGAAGTGAATTGCTTAATTTACTGACCGGTTTGACGGTAGTTTGCCCTTAGACCTTCAGGTGAGAATGCGCGCTGGTTGCGGCGAAACGTTGCAGAGATCTGTTGTCGTGGGAGGTTGTTGTAGGTGTAAGCCTTCCCTGAGGTCGTGGTCGCGACAGGCTGGTAGTGCAGAGAGGCGAATGCGGGCGGGTAGTAAGGCGGGGCAAGAACGATATCCAGGTACCTAGGTAGGTAGGTAAGGTACCTTAGGCAAGTCGATATCGGGACGGCAAGAGTCCCACGGCACGCGCCTGTGGTAATGAGTAGACTCCGCAGGTTGTACCTAAACATCAACCAACGATTCACCTACAGGCCACCACACTTAAAGGGACGTTGCGAAAGATATTCTCCGCCGAGACGGGATGATTCCCTGCTGCATTCCACAGCAAAGTCGCAACAATGACCCAAGCAGCCTGAGGCCAGTCGAGCCTTCAAGACCTCCACTAAGCAGGCAGGCAGGCCCAATTAGCAATCGATGTGGAGACCCAGTAAATAACCGAGCCTGAGCCTGGGTACCTTACTGGTACATTGAAGGCAGTGCCGTGACGTGACTCTCCGGAATCACCACCTGCATCTGCATCATCACCAAACCACTGGCCAGCCCACAGTTTAGACCAGATATCCATCCGTCTACGTTGGATTTTTTTCTGCAGACCTTTGCCCCCCATCAACACAGATCGAGGGACTCTCTCATCGTTCTTTTTTCTTTCCCCTTCAATACCTACCTCACCAGCCGTTAATAATCTGGTCGGGATTGCCGCTGTTTCGCGCAACAGACAGCAGACAATAGGTGATTCAAAGCAAACACAATGGTACGTGTCTTTGCATATTTATCACCTCTCCATAAGTCTGCATGGTTGAATCCAAGCTCATCTCGTTGCATCAGACACTAAAAGACGACCTGCGGGACAGCCCGCCATGCCATGCACGTGCTGTAAGCTGACACCGTTCTCAATCAAGATGATTACATTCTCTCTCTAACAGATGCTTGCTCACTTAGTGTGAAATCCAGAGTAAGTGCGACTATGCCGGTTTCACGAGACGGGGGCCCTCACGATTGTGACGGATGGCATTAATGATGAGTCCTTAGATTGCCTAAGCAAGAACGGTTTCAACGACGCCAAATGCCAGGCATCGATCATGGCATTGTATGAGTGCTGCGAAGCATTCTATCAAGAGAACGGCGACTCTGCCGTTTCCGCTAGCTGCCCGAAGGCTCATCTTCTCAGGCTCAAGAGAAGCCAAATGGCGGGGCAAAAGCAACATTAACGGGAAAGGCATGCTCGCTACGCTGCATTAATAGGTGTGCCCTACATCTGAACCGCATGTCCGCCAGTATGGGAAAACCTGGCAACTTTAAGAAGAGGGAAATGTACTGAGTACCATCAATCTGGGCCATCAATGAGCACGCAAGAGGTCCTCAAGGAACCTGAACAAGTAATGAAGACCTGTTCCGAGACTCTAATATGAAAGCCGTAAAGACATTGTATAGAGAAGAGAAGAGGAAAAAACAAGCAAAGCAGAAAAACAAGCCGCAGATTTATAAAACTTTCGTGGTGGGGGTCTGAGCACAGACCAGTTGGCGCATCAAGCTTGGGACCTTCCAGGGGACAGAATTGCCCAGGGCAGAAGTGGGTACCTCGATGGCCTTTGCTCTTCCCGCCGCGTCAAGTCCAGCGCGGTACCGAAATCCCAAGCAACGAAGAACGAAAGAGCATTCACAATCATTCAGCTTGCAAAGAGTTCCTGAAGCACAGTCCCCCCCCGCCGAAATACTGATCACGACATCTCGGCGATCCCTACAAAGCTTCACAGCACACCGTCTTCAGTACGACACGCTCGACCAGCGTTTACCAGACAGTTTCCTAGTACTGCGAGTACAAATAACGAAGACCAACAACTCTCTGCACCAGGCGCCATCACTCGAATCTGGAACCTGAAGAGTAGGTAGCGCACTTCTTGCCTCGCTCCGGGCTTCGCTGGTCAGTATACCCTCCTTACATGGGCAAACACTACGCGCTCTCGAATCCGGTCACTTTCTTGCAAATGTTGTTGAACAGTCTCGACCGAACCCCCCGAACCCCCCTCGCCAAAGTTGAGAAACAAGAATGTCAACTAATACAAGCATTCTCAGTGTACTTTATCGAGAAAGTCTTCCTGCACGTACATCGTAAGAACACGGTCCGTGTGCAATCGTATCCCCGGATACAGCAGATCGCTGCGACGCAATGGCGGGGAGCGAAGCCACACTCGAAGTAGGCTTCGAAGCAGAACAGTTCGCCAATGCTGTAGATGACTGCCTGGGTGGTTCGGGCTCAAGTCAGCAGAAGCAAGAGCGCGTGTTGGAGCTTGTTCAGAGGTTCTACGACCATGCATACGAACGAGTAGATCATCTACGCCATCGTGGATCCGGAAGCCTCACCGATAACGACATGGATGTAGACGACGCCGAAGAGGACTCTGATCCCGCGATCATTGTCTCACAACGTCACAGGTGGGAATCGGAGCTCCAAACGTGGGATCTACTTCGACGACTTCTCCCACTCAGATATCCCTACGCTAAAGCGAAGACGGCTGCGGGAGGCAATTTCTCCCACAAACCTCATGAGAAAGATGACTTGTGGGGCTCTTTCATAGCACAAGCAGGCCGGACAGCAGAGAGGAAGACTGTCCTGGAGTGGCTACAACACACCGCAACAACAGGTCCTGCGATTGATGATCTGGTTCGCGACCTACAGCAAAATGCGGAGCGCGGCCAAATCATCGCTCATGGATGCATCCACACGCGAACAGCTCTCAAACTACACAAGGATCTACTAGGGGCATCACGGCCCTTGGACCCCCTTGCCGTCAATGTCGCCCAGCCGTTGATGACAGCAGGCAAAGCCCCGCTCGTCTCTCAGCTGGATCCGGATGCTGCTACTCGCCAATCTCGCAAACTCGAATCACAGGATGAATTTTTCGAGCGAGCTATCTGGGTCGGTTGTTTCCACCTTCTTCGACGCGGCTGCACTTTGGAGGAGATTCGAGAGTGGTGCGCCGAGCGGACAGAAACCTGGAGAGCTGTATCTTTGTCTGCTCTTCCTCTAGCGGTCCAAGGCGACTCCGCTATTCCCATAGAGGACGCCAGCTCCCTCGCTCTTTGGAGACGTATGTGCTTCGCTTCAGCAAGGCATGCAGCCTCCGACGAAGTTGAATCAGCCGTTTACGGCGTTTTAGCCGGCGACCTACAAAGCGTAGAGAAGGTTTGCAAGTCGTGGGATGATTTCATGTTCATGCATTACAACGCACTCATCCGTAGTGAGTTCGACAACTACGTCCTTGGGCAGTGTGAACCGGATGTATCTGCCAGCATCGACCAATCGTTCGCCGTTTTCGATGCCGTTCAACACCACGGAGAGCCGTCTACAGCGGAGAAACGACTGATCAAGTCGTTAAAGGTCAACAACCACACACAAGAGGAGGCGTCAATGCCGCTGAAGGTGCTGCAGGCAGCCATCATTACTAGGGAGACCAGCCAATACTTTCTCCAGCAAGGCGCGGTATTGGCTCGAGAGCGAGGGGAGCTTGATACACCCCCAACCGAGCTTGATGCCGATATTCGTGGGTTCGTGAACGGGCGCGACTATGATACCCTACGCGTCGCGGTTCACGTTCTCGTCGTGTTATCAACCCTCGATGAGCTCGGTTCTCCAGCTCCGCAACCGCCGACTTTAAGCCGCGAGCCGCATGTACGTGGCTTGCAAGAAACCATCATCAGCTCATACGTGACCTTGCTCCGACTAGCGCAATACGAGGAGCTCATTCCCTTGTATTGTTCGAAACTCTTGCCCCCCCGAGCCTACGAGGTCCTCAGCATCAACCTCCGCCACGTCACAGACCGCCAGACGCGGCTGAATCAGCTGGACCTCATTCAAAAGTCAAGCCTAGACGCGCTTCGCTTCGTTAGGATGCAACCGCAGCTCCTCTTGAGCCAGTTAGGTGATTCCGAACGGGAGGTTGGCAATATCAGCAGAGAACCATTCCGGATTATGGAAGCTGGGCCCGGCTCCCTTAAATACGGCCGCCTGATCAAGACAGATTTTTTCGGAGAAGATCCCGATGCAATTTCTGCTGACGACGAACATTTGATTCGTTCCTTGGAATGGTTGCTTCTTGTCGATCAGGCCTGGCCTGACGTGTTCTTCGTTGGCGTCAAATTGTATAAATACTTCCTAGGTTTGTCCAGTTTCCCGAACAAAAACCCTCCAATGTCTAACAAATTCAACAGGCGCAATGCGTCTGAATGCCGCCCGACAATTAGCAAATCGGGTCTCTCTGGGTCAAGTCCTACAACAGAGGATAAATCCTGACACACAGGACGAGCTGGAGCTCGCCTTCGTTCCAGATATCGACGATCCCTTTTGGACAGATCAGCTCGAGACAATCGGAGACACTCAGAATTCTCCGAAGCAGGTAGCCATACAGGCCAGGACTTTCCGTGACCTAGAATGTCTGGTGAAGGCCCTTGACACTATGGAAACCATTGCCTCATTGACAGAGCTGTCGCGAGAGTGAGTATCATTGTGGCTTAGCTTGTCCGGCTTTTCTTTCGGGATCTGACTAACTCGTTCCAAGGGACCCTTCAGCCAAGCGTGACTTCTGGACGCAGGTCGCGAGCGAAGTCAAGAACGCCAAGGTCTTCGTTGAGCCCATGTTCAAGGGTTGGCTCCTGACTGACGGTAGGAGACGATGAAGCTGCCCCCCCCCCCCCCCTGAGTTATCACCACTGACCGCTCGTCTAGAAGACGATATGCAATGTCTGCGAACTATCCGTGACACCTACCTGCCCGAAACTATTCTAGCGTACATCAGCACGCTGCACTTCGCAGGCACATGTCTATCACGGGATAATTTACTCGAGTGCATGGATCTCGCGGCCGTCATGGCCCAGAGAGACTCTGATATCACCGCCTGCTTTGTCAAGGAGAACAGGATGAAGGAGCTGGTGGAAGCCTTTGCCGCATGCAGCAAAGCCCTGGCAATTGTCACTGGAGAGAAGAAGACGGCTGTCTCCAGCAGCAAGAAGATGCGAGAGATGGGGTGGTCGAGGGATCTGTGGTCCGTCAGGTCGTGAGTCACGTTGCATGGGCCATTCGTGCTGACTCTCTGAAATGACTTCCTGCCCCTAAAGGCAGTGGATGAAGCAGGCCAATGACGAGTTGGTATAAGCATTGCTCTGGCCAGGTGTACAGTTTAGACGAGCAACAAGAGCCATCGATAGATATCTAGCTTCAGCGAGCAGATTTGTAGGATAACGGCGCTCTTGGCAGCTGGGAAGCGGAGTATCACTGCCTAATGGCATCTGAGTGACCAACACCTTGGTAGGTATCTGCGAGGATGAACAGCTCCCGTTGACACAGACGCCAGGCCAAGCGCCCGATGAGTCATCCAGGTTGAGATTGGATTGCCATCGAACCTGCTCTATGACTAATCAAATCCCAACCTGAAGCAGGTCCATCCAAGTACGTGGGCCAGTGCATGAGAGGGAATGGCTCGTCGACACTTTCGTCGTACTTATGAAGTCGCTTCGTCTCATCATCGATTCAACCCAGATTGTGGTCATTTGGACAAAAACTATTCGTGGGTTTTCTTCAGCTCTTGCTTGTCCGAATTGAGCTTTCAAAGCGCCCGCAATGCAAAACCCTACTCCTCCAGTTCCGCCGCCAAAACCAGGCAGTCACGATCCGAGTCGGATGAGTACACCAGTCACTCCACTGTCGCCTTCTGCATCACCGGTGCAGGGTGCTGGTCATGCAGAAAATCATGAATTCTCGGGCGCAACCGCGGCCGCTCGACAGGAATATGCTGGTACAGGCTCGACACCTGACCCGGGTGATCAATGGTTACCTAGAGTTCTAGAAGACAAACCGTACGGCTTGTATAATCTCCAAAGTTTGACCCCTGGATCTTGCTGAGCTTCCGGTGTGCACAGTAAACAGGATTTGGCGGAAATTTTGGCGAGCCCGAGGCTTCTGGACGCCCTCACCCACTCCCCAGGAACCATCCAACCTTCCCTCACCGAGTCCTATCAGGCGTTACAGGCCACTCTAAGTGAGAATTTGGAATTGGCTGGAAAGCTGGCGGAACTGGAGTCACGCTTGACACATCAGCGGTCAATGACCCAAGCGCAGCTTCTGTCCACGCATGCCCTCGAGAGGCAGTGGCGGCAGAAGCAGTCTGATATGGATCATGCGCTGTCACCGTTCTCACCGGCGTCACTCTATCAGAAACTCGGCCAAGGCCTGCATGAGCAAGCAACCGTGTGTCACGCAATGGAAGAGAGCTTCTTGGAAGGCCAAGCTGACGGGGCTTTCGCGTCTGAACGGGAGACCCTTGACTGGGTCAGAAGGTACCGAGAGGTCAAGACGCTCTACTACTTGCGACAGGAAAGGAAGAGTCGTTGGGATGAAGGTCGTGTTGGTGGGTGGAGATGATTTATTATCAACTCGATGAAGGCAATCTACTTGGATATATGACCAGGGATGCTTCCGTACTTCAGGCGCGAGCGTACCTACGGCCCGCTGGTTGCTGTGGGAGGCGGCGGAGGCAGCGCCTGAAAAGGTACCGATAAGTTCGTTCAAATCACGCGAGGTCCGTTCTTATTGTCTTGGCGGGTTTTTGCGAGGTTCTTTTACCGCCGTCTATGGCGCTTGCCTGATCGAGTCAGTATCCCTGCCGCTCTTTCACGAGTTCGGCGCAGTCTAATACTTACATGCACTTGGACTTCTGGCTTCCTATGCTACTAACACGGGCATGGCAAAGAAAACTGCAACCGACTTGCAGTATATTTGCCACTACGTGAGCTAGTCATTAACTCGGCGCCTGTTCGCGAACTAAGTCTCGGTGCCTGTCCTCCCAAATGAGACTATAACTTTCTGTTTTGCTGTCCACTTCCGTATTGACCTCGCAATGACTTCAGAAGGGGGTTTGCCACGAATATCATCGTTTAATACTACCCATAGTCACACGATACTGCCGAAACAACCGATTTCAAGTCGATACGGACGTATTCTTTTTGTTTGGGACTAGGACTGCTTGAATGATTCATGGGCCTGAGACCATCGTTCTCTGACTTCCATCCAGGCTCTTTCCGGGGGCGGGATTGCGACTTCGGAGGGAATCCATTCGATCAGGGGCATCCGACAAAGCTTGTAGCCAAACAGCTCTTTCTTCTCGGGGCATGAGGAGGATACGGTTGATCCTAGTAAACACAACTGGGCGATCGCACTTCGTGCAGTTGGTTACAGACTGAGGCGTATCAACTTCTTTCTCGCGAAGTCCCTGAAGTGAAGCTCTTTCGTCGGAGTCTACGCTTACCGCAGCAACACGTCAAGCCTAGACCTTCTTTGGCTCGTGCGAGGTTGACATGTTCAAGTTGCTTCATATGTTGCTCTGTCGTATCCGCTAGGGCAGCTTTCTTCGCGACAGCTATCGAATGATGGCTGCCCCGCACCCTGGCAGAAGCGGACTCGCTGGATGATTCACTCTTGAGACATTCAAACATCAAGAAAGAGGCAATCATGCAGCCAATCATACGTATCACACACTGTGAGTCAATACAATGTTGCTTATCTCTCCATTCGATGCCTTCGAAGTGTTCTTTATTATCGGATGTCAGTATCAATCGATGTGGACAAAGGCTACAACCGCATCTCGGTACATGAGGAATTGGCTCATCAAATATGGCATGTCCTCGTCTAGATGCCTTCGTAGTTGTCCTTCTGGCGGGTTGACTGTACACAAGCTTGGACGTTTTGACAGGTTGATCTGTTGGATTGACCCAAAATAACTGGATCCGTGGCAGTACGGTTTCTGGTCGTCCGTCTATTATCCCTCGTCGCCTTTGTTACCGCCGACGTTTCCGCATCGCATCTTCCCTCTACATTGTCGAGTGTAGATTCATCCACCAGAATGCTGGATGGGGTGCCTCGTGACGAACAGCGGGACGTTCATACTCAACACACGTGGCGTGGCCGTGGCCCTCATGCATTCTTTGCCCATGGTCTTGAAGCCACTCCTTTCCGAAGCACATATCTGACACGTTTGTGCTGAGTATTCAGGGTGCGCAAAATTGTGAGTCCTACCTGTGGGCGAGCAACGGCGGTTGTGCCCCCCCCCTTGAGAATACGTTGGTGAAAAGCCCGATAGAGCCTGGCTCTGCGCAACGGAACCCGCATTCTTGCTCCAATCCAGCGTTACGGTGTGCCTTAGATGTCGACATGAGTTCTGCCTTACTAATGCTGGAGAGTCATACAAGTCTCCAACCCACAGACGCATGGCTGAGGTTGAGTCGCCCAGCGAGCAATGTCCATAAGACATTGTCCACTCTCACTTGCCGTCAGGTCCGAGGGTTTTTGAAAGACATTGTGCTTAGCAAGCCCAAGGGCATTTGACAATTTCGCAACCTGAGTCAAGATAAAATGGGACCCCATGAAAGGCCCAGCAAAGAGTGAGAGGTAAAGCTGCCGGCCGCAGGTGAAAGGTGGGAAGTGTACGGCCTGCTGATGTCAACACTCGACCAAATCTATGATTTTAGGGGTATGGTATATCTCATCAACGTATCTCATCAAACGGAAGATCCGCTGGGGAGGAGGCTATGTGCGGCGCTCGCACTGACGGTCGTGCTGTCCTTTGAGAGGTATGTCGCATATAACTTAGTAGCGGGGGTTGTTACAGCGACACGGGGTATCGCCCGAGAGAGTTGTGGACATTTCCGAGCCTGCATTCCTGTGCCCTCCAATGTCTCCAGCGCCACCTTCGCCGTTGCTTTCACAGTCAGCTTGTGCTAAGTGCCTGCTTCGCAGATGTAGCATGTATGGGAGCCTGGAAATTCGAGCCAAATCAAGAATCATTCATCAGGCTCTGACATGGTGACTGTTCTGTACCGGCTTCTTGGCTATAAGGTGAAGGAATTCGGATGGAGTCCTGACAGATCGAGCCTCGGTGGCTTTCTGCCTGATAGATATCACGTGACAAGTATCTACGGCTCAGCGTGCTCAATCGTGGCCTAAGCCGTCCAATGCCTGGATAAAAGCGGCCACAACCCAAGCCCTGCACTCATCATAAGACTTTGAAGTGCACTCCTCACAGTACCTGAGTCAAGAGCGATTACTGGGGAAGTTGTACGGTACCAAAATGATGCAGGTCTGCTGTTTCCATCTCCGTTTCATTTCCTTTTCAATACTTTGCTCCAACCAGGCTTTAGCTCTTGACGGTGTGCTTGAGACTTTACGGTGAGCACTTGCTCAAACATGGGAGAGTTATGTAAACCATGCCACAAGCCCGACTCGGGGACGCTCAGTATCACCCATCCCATGCTAAGAGCGAGGCGCCAGGCCGCATCGGGTTGAAAAGGGGGCCTTGGGAGAATACCTCTTCATAACGTCCTCGGTATGTGGGGCCCACGGTGACCGATCTGGCAGGTGGCGATACGGATCCACAGTGCAATGTGCCAGAGGATGACCCCCATCGAACGGTTCAGACTACAGCACGGAGAAATATACAAGGGTGGGTCAAGTTTGAGAAAGAGCGAGAAGGTTTGACCGAGAAAGGGCCGTTGCAACGACACTAGCACATCAGAGCTAGGGCAGTTTGCGTCCATCGTCCCCTTCATCTACCTTCTCCTGTCTGTAGAGAATTGTTTCCCGAGCGTCACTTTTCCGCCCTGCAAATCTGCCTGAAAATGCCCTGTGGCCTGTAACTCATCCGTCACACAGTTTGTTAAGTGACGATGGTGCATTCGCTACAGCTTCTTATTGATGGGACGGATATCTGCTGTCAGGAGCGGCGAAGCCCCCCAGCCAAGCGATGCGGCAGGGTCGTCATCCCCGCAAGCTGAACCTGGCATGGGGCTGGTTCCGGGCGGGCCAATTGCGGCGCGGCTAAATTGGAAATGACACCGAGATAGACGGTAAACGAGAAACCTGACGTAGGCGCATGCCAATCGAACCGGACCGCAAACGCCAACAGGCCCCGATAGCGACGGTCGCCGTCGATAAGAGCCACCGTTGATTTGAACGGGCCGAGCTTCCATGGCCAGCTTACCTCGAAATCCATCCATCAAAAGTCTTATCGGCCAACCCGACACCCAACCCGACACCCAACCCCAGTCGACGTGCGGGGGGCGATTTGGTTCATGCGTGGGAGCTGGGGTAGCGGTACCCCCGCTTGATTCTTGCAAACACTGTGTCATTGCACCACGTTCATTCTCGGCGTTGCGCACAGGTCCTGTCCTCCTCCATTTGCTCAACCTGACTTGAACAGCACAGTTCCCTAATATTGACTCGCACTAGAGCATCCGCTAAAAACGGTGCTTCTTTCGGCCTTCGCTGCTCATGCCCCTCGGCACCTCTCCACTATTGCGCCGCCGAATAGCCCCGTCGCCCGTCGCCGTCGTGCACTCCTCCTCTCCCTTTCTCCCTCTTCCTTACCTCTTTTGCTGGTCGCCCTCGCTCTCGCTCCCACCCCCCCCTCTTCTAGTGACCAAACGGCCTGGCCCAGTGTCTCGTCTTCCCCGGTGGCCCCAAACCCCAGCGTCTCCCCTCCTGGGTCCCTTACCGCGACCATCCCACGGGTCATCTTTCCTTTGGGCTCCCAACCACATCACATCTCCTCCTCCTCCTCGCCATTTACCCTTTGCCTGAGCTGCAACTCGCCCTGCCTGCTATCCGTCAGTCTGACCAGAAGTCTTCGATCTGCTCCCCGCCTGCGACTCCTACACCACCGACAATCACGAAACTGGACGACGACTTCGACTTCGACTCGTAACACAAATCGATTTGTTCAACCGAATTCCGTCGTTGCTGCCGTGCACTTGTCCGACTTGGAGGCGCCTCGCCACTTCTACATCGTAGTCCAATTTGGCTTCTGCCCGCCTCCCGTCTCCTTCTCTCGGCCTGCTTCCTTTTCAATGGTTAGCCATGTTTAGGTCGCGACTGCTCGGCTGCGTCGACAACCCGATCTCTACGTTCGATACGCCTCCGGCGCCGTAGGCACGGGCTGACGACGACGACCATCACTTGAGGCTCGCAACCCTGCTGTGCTCGCTCAGCGGCCTTCGCCATCATGGATCCGCCTCATATCACCGAGTTCGCCTCGGAACGATACTTCAACAAATTAAATCAGCTCAACGAACCAACCTCAACCGACGACGGGCCTCACTCCGGGCCCTCAACTGCCTTCCTTGCTCCACCCGTTACTCTACCACCATCAGAGTCCACATTTATACTTCCACTGCGCGCGTCCAAGTCTACCGACGGCGACCTTGATACCACGCGTCCCAACGACCAGAAACAGCAGAAGAGTCGTTTTTTCAGCTTGCGCTCGAAAGTTTCTCTACTCCAGAAGTCCATCCCTGCGCAACCCGCTCAACCTCAGACTCGCTATCAAAAAGCAGCTCACGTCGAATCTGCTATCCAGCCTTTTGACCGTTTGTTCCTTGCTCTACCCACGGAGCTTCAGATACAGATTGTCTCTGCTTTACCCCTCGCTGATATCCTCAACCTGCGGCGCGTATCCAAAACCTGGCATACTCTAGTCAGCCTAAATGAGGCGCCTATAGTCCGCCATCACCTCGATTATCACATTCCGGCCTACGCACTTCGCCTCTACCCCGCGAACGAGCCGGCTAAAGTTACCTTTCACCATCTCTGTGGTCTCTGGCACCGCCTACATGTTGCTGCCAAACTGTCATTCTTGATGTGCGAGTGGATCACGAAGGAGATTTTCTTGCGCACGACAGACGCTCAACGAAAAGAGTTCGCGCCTTCACACGAGAGAATGCGACGGCGTCTTATCCCACTGCTCTTTACCATCTTTCATTTCTTCGAGACGTATCGCAAGCTTCATCTCGAGCACATCTTCGAACACGGCGGTCACGGTCTGCTACATGAACCCTACACACTGAACCCCATCGAAGCCCGTATCATGAACATGTACGATGACCAGACATTGCTCCGGGTGCATCAGGTCTTTCCTCTTGTTGTTTCTTCTTTTTGTCGCAGATTACGACCCCCGTCATATGTTGGCAGGGTGGAGCGATCTCTACGTGGTTACCTCCGCGAGAAGCCGACAGATGAGGTGCACGTTGCCATATTGTGTCTTGGCGGCCTGCGCCAGGTAGAGCGACTTTGGGAAATCAAAGGCTACAACAGCCGGAGGGGGGCCGTCGACAATTGGTATAACGAGATTACCACACCACCCCCTGAGCCCATGCCGAAACCACGTCGAGGCCTCAGAGGCTTGGTGCGGAAGAAGTCGAATGCGTGTGTCAAGGATGCAACGAGGGCTTCGCTAGACGGGCGAGATGCTAGGCGTGGTTCAGGCGGCTCATTCGAAGACGCGTCAACCATCGCGTTGGAGTCGGGCCTCGTCTTCAATACGAGTCTGTCTGCCGGCATGCCTATGGAAATGCTTGGCCACGACAGCGTGCGACGCTTACTCCCGGACCTTCCGAGCCTGCAACAAATATGGCTGACAACAGCAGAGGCTTTGATCTTGGATCGCAATATTGTAGAAAGACCGCAGGACATCAAACGCAACGCCCAGGTCATGCTTGATTTGATCAAAGACGACGGCATCGAGGAAGAGGATGAGTGGTGGTACGGTCGCGGCACGCCCGAGTCCGTCCGCCCGCCACTAGAGGCAATTGAGGAGGATCTTTTTGAAGGGGCCTGAACAGTTCAATACCAGGACTGTTACACAAGCATTCATCGGGCGTTGAGGTGGGATTATTTAAGGAAAGCGGTCCAGGATTCCAATGGCCGTGGAGTCGGAATCAATTAGCATCATGGCGGGGGTCAACCCCTTGGATAGATACCTTGCATTATCAATATCACTTTGTTCAAAAATTTCATTGTTCAAACATTTCACTGGTCAAATTCTTCTTTAATGAAGCTACTTGTTCATATACGTGAACAGCGTGTAACTTGGTTTGCAACCGGAGACGCGGCCTCGCAAGACGTGAGATCGAGCGCTGGACCAAGCCCATCCGTATGGCGTATGCTCAGGGCAATGTAAGAGCCACGCAGCGAGGGCAGAAGACAACATCACTCTGGTGGCCGAGTCCTCGGGTGGTACATGCGCCCTCGGAGGACACTGTCGCCCAGCTCGACGTCTTCAAACCCGTGTTGTCCACCACCAGGGTGGGAAACAAAAGAACCTGGCAACGAGCCTAGATTTCTCTGTTGGGCATGACTACGGGCCACTCCATAGGAAGGCCCAGCAATCCCGATTGAAGTCTGGGTGCCGGACGTATCAATGCTTCCAAGGTCGAGGAAGCTCGAGTCCGTGTAGCCATGAAAAGCCGCCATACCTGGCCTCTGATCATGCGCCGGATGTTGTCGATGTCGATGAGTTGGAAAGATGGAAGGATGTTGCTGTTGCACACCAGAGAGCGGGTGGTGGTTCCGGTAGCTAGTATCCAATGACGGCACAGGCGCCGCCACACGACTGAATGGTGACTGATTTATTATGGATGTGACCCGAAAGATGCCGCTGTCCTGAGTACTGATATTCGTTGTTGGATGAGTGTTACCAAAATTGATTGGCGTGCTGATTTGTACAGGACTGGTGGGACCTTGATGTAGATGCTTTCCATGTTGTGAGTGCTGCTTCTGTCCCTGCTGCTGCTGCTGCTGTGCCGAAGCTAGCGGTTGGCTGGGCCTTGCGGTCTCAACCTGCGTTCTTAGGTCGTGATGTGAAGTTGAGGTAGGTCGACCTGTGCGGTGGCCTTTCGACTGATCCGATCGGGACACGTCTGACTTTTCGGCATTCTGTTCGAGCAATTTGCCTTGTTGTCGCTGCAATGCATGCACGGGAGACTGCACTAATGGCTGAGCATGCATCGCAGGTGTTCTTGCCTGATTGTGTTGAACGCTCATAGCCTCGATATCACTCGAGTCCCTATATGAACCATGATTGTGCAGTGTGTGGTCGGTGGGTGTTTCAGCTTCACATATGCCCCCGTTAGACTCTGTAGGATGCTGACTGTCGAGGCACTGGCCAGCGCTGGGTGTGACCTCGAGTGTCTTCGATCTTGATTGGGTTTGCATCATATCAGAATGTTTGTGCCTCTTTCGGGTTGCATCGTTGTTGATGTGCTGGGAGGAGCCGGAGGTTTGTGTAGAACACAAGACAGGCAGCGTGGGAGTGCTGAGATGGCGGTGCGCTTGCTCCGGGGCCTTTATGTCGATTTCCGGACCTGTCGATTCCTCCGTGTTTCTCGGCAAACCCGGCCGTTTCCTCTTCAAAACTTTTGGTGAGGCATGCTTGGGTCCCGCGAGCCCAACAGAACTGGACGGCTGAGCCGCACATATGATCATCGAATTGCCTCGTCCAGGGGAGATTTGTGCAGGGTGATGTCGGTCACGGGAAGCAGACCCGTTCAGTGTTACGGAATCTTCGAATCGAGGTGGGTGGTCTAGGACATCTGGTCTGCCACTCCCCCTATTTTCTGGAATTTCATTGTTGCCGTTGGATGGTTTTGGTTTGTTCTTAGAGCCCTTGGGTCGACCTGGGCCGGCCCTTTTGGTGGTTGCCGATGTCTGGGGCTCGACCTGCTGACGTCCAGAGGGTGTGACATTGGTCGAGGTAACGTGCTCCTGATTACTCGAAGATGCCACGACGGGGGTGATAAGCTGCTTTGGACGATTCTTTGATCCTTTCGGCCGACCCCTGCGCCTGGGTGTTGGAAGAGTTGACATGCCCTCCAACGGTGTATCGAAACTAGAAGAAACGGCAGGCCGAGCGGCTGACGACAGGCCTCTGGAATCGCCTGCAACATTGTCATCGTCAACCAGTGCGGTTTCATCGATATCCACCCAAACGTCGTCAGTATTGATGGTCGAGGACGATGGGCACTGCTTCGCTTGGCGAGACCCTGTTGATCTGTTTCCTTTGCTGGGTCCCTTGTCTCTGCGGAATTTCGTCGTCTTGCTTCCTTTAGGTCTTCCCCTCGGGCGCTTCTGCAAAACAGATGGAATGGGCCCTAGAGGAGGAAATATCTCCGAGAGCCAGCCTACGAAAAGTGAACCCGCGCCGTTGGCCACATGACTTTCTGGAAAGCCAACATCCGAGGGTGGGGATGGTGCACCAGGTATGCCTCCAAAGAACGCCAGAGCCTTACACACCTGATCCACGACCATCACGGGATGCAGGCTTCGAAGCAGTGTGAGCAGACGAGCTTGCTCCGCCTTGGTTTCGGATGGCGACAATGGTGTCCGCCGGGGCTCAGGGGGTGCAGCAGGCGCGACGGTTGACGCCGCCGCAGCTGGGGGAGGCGACAGCACGGGAGGAGCCAACCAGTCGAGTCGAATCTTTCGTTGCGATAAGGGGACGTAGCCATCTTGAAAAGCAAGTTTGGCACGTAAAGCCGTGATCTCGCTCGTGCGTTTCGCCGCAGCACCTCGTTCGTTTGACGCTGTCCGGGTGCCGACGTCAATGAGCATAACGCCAAAGTTGCCCTTCTTCGCATCCGTTTTGCCCTTGAGCTTGCTTGGAGTTGGGTTTCGTATACGGCCATCGTGGTGACTACTCAGCTGCTGTGTAGAGGAATCGGTTGCGGCAGCCAACACAGGTGTCGATCTAGCTGACGTGAGGCCCGCACTGCTAGAGAGGCGCGAAGGTCGCGGCGTGCTGTCCGATGCGCCGAGGTCTACTATGATGCAGAATAAAGCCAGTAATTAGTATTACATCTGGACGATACGAATTAGGTCCAAGGTCATAATATATACCAGGTGTTGATGCCATCACTCAGGTTCCCCTTCGACGTTGCGTCAGCCAAGCAGCTGTTCCATGCCCCGCACTCAGAAGTCGGGCAGCGTAGTCGAAGGAGGGATCACGTCGGCGAATGGCGCAGTCAAACTTCTTTTTACCCGGCCAAAGGTTGCGCAGCCACTTGGTGTCCCGGACGCATCATCCGAGAGGGGTATTTGGCAGGAGTCGTGATGATCAGAGGCAGCTCATTTCCCACGCAGAGGTTCTGCGATGTTTGCTGTCGACAAAGCCCAGCAGACCATCGTCGATGGATGGAGGGATAGGGAAGGGTTAGCTATTGTCCAGTGCGGCGGAAAAGTTGGTAGTCGAGGGAGCCCAGTAGACTTGGTTTTGGACCATTGAATGGCTCCGCATCGTATTGCTGAATACCGTCCACGGGACATAGCTCGCAGCACCTGTCTGTGCCAAGGCCTGAAGCCACTGGTCATGGATGTACCTCAGGGGACGTCCCGTGGCAGTTGTCTTGCCTCATCAACCACTGATCGAATACATAAGGGGCTTACCTAAGCTGGGTCTTTGCGGATCAGGTGGAGCTAAGCTTGGAATCAATCAGGCCCCGCCCACGACCCTCTGAGCTCGGTCATTGATCCCGCAGCCTACTTCTAGACGTCCCGCTCGTGCTGGCGTCTGCGTCTTTCAGGCTGGAGGCACCTCCCCAGACACAACGCTCCATTCCACGAAACTCATCGCCTCCGGAAGCGAAGCCTGAATCCTACGCGCTACATCTTCTCGCCTGACAACCTGCTCAAGCAGTCAGTCTGAAGAGCCAGCCTAGCCGGTCAGTCCTTATTTTGTTGGTTATGATAACCAGTGGCTCCTCGCAGCCTCCTGCTTCTTCCGCCTGAGGCTCTATCATTTCTCGAATAGATGACCGGGTTACTGATACGCCACTCGAATAGTATCGTCTGATCAAATTGTGCTCAGGCGTTTCTTCCTAGAGAACTACCGGCTTGGTCTCATTCAACCTCACCGACCTCCAAATTCGCAACCTCCATTGTCCCTCGGACTGAACTACGTCACACTCCAGAACGCGCATGGCCAATTGTTAAATAATCTGCGAGGCAACGACAACGACAGCAAATATGCCTTCCAAGTACCTCCTGGTTTCTCTTCCCCAGGGTATTTTCGATTCTGGCAACAAAGATGGTGCTTTGTCGGAGCTGTCAGCGACCATCTCGCCCGACAATGGTTCCACTCAGGCTTTTGCCATCCCCGACTTCAAGATTGGAACTCTTGATGCCTTGGTACAGCAAGCAGATGATTTGTCTAAATTAGAAGCATCATGCGAGACGGTTGTGGCTAAGGTAGCTGACTCGCTGCGCACGATCCTTGATGGAGACGATGATAAGATCAGCCAACAGAAGATGGTAAACGACAGTAAGCATACGCCAAACACGCCCTGCCCAAAATATGTCAGCATTGCGGTCTTCTTTGTGGGCTATTTTTGACACCGTGTGCTGCAGAACCTACCGACCACTACATCAACTCCTTCACCTGGAATAAGGTCAGGTATCGTGCCGACAGGCCATTGGGAGAACTTATCGATATCTTGCAGAAGGTAGGGACGTTTAGAATGAATCCAGGATGTTTCTGGCTGGGTTATGCTCACCATCGCTCGCAGGAACTCGTCACTAGTGACAATGACGTGAAGACGAAATTCAACCAGTACAACTCGGTCAAGACTAACTTCACGACTTTGCAACGCAAGCAAACTGGCAACCTTTCTACCAAGTCCCTCACCCCCATCGTCGACTCAGCCTTGCTTGTCCAGGATTCTGAGTACTTGGAAACGCACTTGATTGTTGTACCCTCCAACGCCAAGAAGGACTTCCAGAGGGGATACGAGACGCTGGCGTCAATGGTTGTACCACGATCGGCAGTGCAAGTAGCTCAGGACGATGAATTCGTACTTTTCGCCGTGACGACTTTCAAGAAGACAAGCGCCGAATTCCTCCAGAAGTGCCGTGAGCAGAAATGGACCCCGCGTCAATACAAACATGTTCAAGGGGGCAAGGAGGAAGAACAGCGGGAACTTGACCGTGTCGCACGCGAAGAGAAGAAGGTCTGGGGTGAGGCTCTCCGGATGGGTCGTACGGGATGGAGTGAGAGCGTCATGATTTGGTTGCATGTCCTAACTCTACGCGTCTTTGTGGAGGCCGTTCTTCGCTACGGCCTCCCTCTGGACTACGTGTCTGCTCTGGTAAAGGTATGTGCAGCCCACCATTTGGCAGTTGAGTGTGACACGATATGCTGACTGACACAATCAAGACAACGTCGAAGTTGTCGTCCAAGGTCAGAACTGCGCTTGACTCCAACTACTCATACTTGGGCGGCAACGCCTTTGGAAGGGACAAGCGCGGCAGGGTGACCAAAGACGATGCGGCTCTGTCCTCTGAGATGGCAGCGGCCGGGGTTGGAGGTGCCGACGGGGCGGAGTACACGGCGTACGTCTACTACGAATTCGAGTTGCCCTAGAGAGCTATCCATGACTGGTCCTGCCGGCACCTCGTTCGCCGCTTCCTTGGTCTGCACAATAGCAATCCGGTCATCGATATTGAAGAATATTCACGAAGCACTTCGACATCCCGTATGAGGTCCCACGTGCTTCTTGCAATTCATGACACTTGAGCAATCAGTGCAGCTACATAATCATTTCACTAACTATTCCGCCTGACAAGACGCCAGTGTGCCAAGAATCAGCGAGATGTCATTTGAGGACTTCAGGCAGCGTTCTGTTTCGCCACGACCAGGCCCTCAGAGATCAACCACTGCGTGATTTGGCTGACGCATTCCTCTACAGAGGACTTATCAGTGTGAATCCGAATTTCGGGCTTCAGCGGCTCCTCGTAAGGAGCGGTGATGCCGGTGAATTCCTTGATCTCGCCAGCGCGAGCTTTCTTGTACAGCCCCTTGGGATCGCGCTGCTCGGCAACTTCGAGGGGAACGTCGACAAACACTTCAATAAAAGGGATCGCATCGTCCTGGCCCTGGCTAGCTTGAGCGTGCAGCTCCCGTGCGGTGTCTCGGTCGGCGCGGTACGGCGAGATGAAGGAAGTGATCGCGATGGTCGAGGAATCGGCAAACAGCTTCGCAACCTGAAGTGGGTGTTGTCATGCTTTAGTCTTAAACTCAGGGAGGAGGCACATTGTTGAGCGGACGGTCTCGGAAGGACTCACCTCAGCAATGCGACGAATGTTTTCATTGCGATCCTTCTCCGAGAACCCCAAGTCTTTGTTCAGGCCGAAGCGAACGTTGTCGCCATCCAGACGATAGGCAGCAAGGCCAAGTCGGATCAAGTGTTGTTCGAGAGCAGTCGCGACGGTCGACTTGCCCGAAGCCGACAGACCCGTCAACCAGATGGTGAAGCCCTTCTGGCCGCGGAGCTCATTGCGCTCACGACGAGATAGGGAAGCGTGCCAGGTGATATTACTGTACATTGGTTGGACCCGTCAGTATCGTGGATCAAGGAAGGTGAAGACGTGATACCACGATGAGGGTCTCTGGCTGCCTGCTTGGATTGGGTCCTGTGCGTCATACGTAGCCATTTTATGTATGTGTATCTTGGTTTCCGTATTTCTGTGTTGTTGCAAATGGTTCTGTATCCAATCTGTTTTGGCAACTGAAGCCAGGAGAGTGTATCGAGTGACGAAAGACAAACGTTGGGTGGATAAGATAGGGCTGGTGGCCGCGGTGGCTGAGGAATATATCAGCGGCCGTTATGCCCCTCCTCAAGACAATCTCTCTTTTACCTCATGGCTGGTGAGCCAACAGCATACATCATTACTTGGGTGGTCTCATGGTCCCTCCCCACGCTCGCGACAGGAGAGAGGGGCAATGGCGGAACACTGCTGCGCTTATTGGGCGAGGTCACTGACAGAGCTTTTTTTCGGGCGATGGCGCAAGACGGGAAATCGGGATGCGGGGCAGTTTTCAGTATGGGAAGGCCGATGTGGGGCGCTAGTGCAGCCGATGCCGGCCATGCGTCTTCATGCTTTCATATAACATGCTCCTGCCAAGGCCCAGTATCTGGCCTTATATGCTTCCTACTGAATCAGAGACAGCAGAGTGTTCTACCTAACCAATCACGTAAATACAGACAGTAACTGTGATGAGCAGTCAGCGTTAGATGCTCAAGAAGGGGTGGATGGGAATGTGTGTCGTACCGCAGAGATACCCGTCTTTGGCGAGATGAAAAGACCATTTGCTTCCACAAGGAGGACTGGCTTTTCACCTTTGGTTTCGTCCACCAAGGTCTCTATACGTCCCACAACCCACGCCTTTCTGCCATCTACCCGCTGCGTCTCTGCCCGAAGTACTACGTATGTGCCAGCAGGTGTAGGCTTTCTGTAGTTGACTTCTAGTCGGGCTGTGACAGCCACTTTACTGGGCAAGGCGTCGAAACAGCACCTGGCTAGACCTTCGTCGAGAAGGGTCGCCAGTAGTCCTCCGTGCACGATGCTTGGGTGGCCGCACATATCTGTTCCAAGATGCATGATTGTTACCGAGGACTTGCCACCTTCCTCCAACCACATTGTTGGAGGGACTGTCAGTCGGCCTGGGCCAAGCAGCGTGCCTCCCGTGAGGTTCTGTTTACGGAAGACCTCTGGAAACTTCATGTGTGGTCTCGATTCCGTCATATCTGGCCTGCTTCGTAATTCAGCCGCGAGCGCGTGATTATTTATTGTGGCCTCCACAACCGCTGCTTCTTCGTTCTCTGGGGTGTACGCGTGGACCTTCTTGTCGGTGAATTGAACCACCGCCCAAAGGTTCGAGATGGCGGGGCTAATAGCGACGAAAAAGCCGAGGCTCGCAAATGCGAACCCTAAAAATCCGATGTTCAACGCTCTCCGAAGTCGAGATCGCGGTTTTGCCGACCCATGAGTAGTGTGGTCATCTTGATCATGTCAAAGACAGAGAGTCAGTCATATCATCAATCGCAACATATTATTTGGGGAGGCGGTGACTTGACAAAAGACTCACTTCCTGTCCCGAGCGACTGGTAGCAACGGAGACCCAGGGCGGCTGGAACTGAACATGGAGCGCCGCGTCCAATCGGTGTGGAGACGCGGCACAGTAGGAGCAAGGGTCTCCTCTGTATTGTTCGCAACATGTTGACGTGCGAATAATACATCCTGGATATTGGCTGTTGCTCAGCTATTCGCGGAAACGCGACGCACAGAGCGACGAGATCTCGTATCGTGACGGAACGAAGAGGTGGGCTCCTTATTACTTTCGGCAGTGGGACCGTTGATCGAGACTAGCCTTATCAGAACACACTTATCAGTTCGGGGGAAATCAATACCTCGGCTACCCGCAACTTCGATAGGTAGGTAGGTAGGTACCTTGTAGAGGCAAGCCAAGGGCAATCCAATGCAGCCGTGAACGAACGACATGGCATTTGCAAATGAATTAGGAGCATTGGTCAGTGCAACGGAAAACGACAGTGTGCTAGATTTATTTCACACGGTTTGAGATGATTCGATTCACTCAAGCTGTGACTGGTATGCTTCCTAAAAAGTCCCGACTTGATATCGATACCTGTTTCCTGCTTTACCTCCTCTGACAACCTGTGTTTTGTGGACACCCCAGCTCACATATCATCCTCGTCGCCCAACATCTCCGCGTAATCATCCACAGACGCAAACATGGGAAGGCTCTTGAGTCTCTTTCGTCGAGCAGACCTGGTCTCGGACTCCTTCTTTTTGCTGCTGGCGTCATCATCGGTGTCTTCGTCCTCGTTAGAAGCCTGTCTAATGGGACCGAGCATCTCAATCCCGCCAGTTGCACCGCTATCGGTACCGATGTCGCTTTCATCCTCGTCCTCGTCGTCCTCGTCGCTGAGGGATTCGTCGGCGAAGAGATCTTCAGCGCCCGCATCATCTTCATCATCACTGTCGTCATCGAAGCCATCGAGGTCGAGGTCAGATCCACCGCTTTCATCGACCGGGCCATCTGGATGAGATGCTGTGAGCGCCTTCCAGATTTCATCCTCGTCCTCGTTATCCGAATCTCCCAGCGGCTCAGCTCGAGACAGAGCCTGGGGCTTCGATTGTTTGCCGACATGTTCAAAGTAGTGATGGAAGAAGACATCATCAGCCGCAACTTGGTCGATCTTCTTGTTCCAAAAGTTTGGATGGTTGATAGACGTAGCCGAGGCCCCATGCTTCTTCCCAAGGTAGACGTTGGAGGCATCCGATGACCCTTGAAGAGGTTGCATGATAGAAACGCCACGGCTTGTCTCCGTTGCTTTGGGGTTGCGGTAGACAAACTTGTCTAGGAAACGAATCAGACTATGGCTCTCCAGGTCTGGTTTCTGCACCGTTTCATCGCTGCTGATAATGCTAAGCGCTAGCACAGGCACGGAAGGGTGAAAGTGGCGTAGAAGTGGTGCCTGTTGAGGTAAGTATTCATCCCATATTGTGCTCAGGAATTGGGCTGGGCTTACAATTTCCCAGAGGCAGCTGTTCTGCGCGTTACTGTGTTCGGGGTCCCTTTTACGGCCATCATACTCAGTGGTCGACTTTGTGGGGTTGGATTGGTTCTCATATGCGGGGAGAAGTGTGCTGTCGGCCTCTTCGTGCTCTTCAGCATCTTCTAGCAGTGCCCGAAGATCTGGAAATTGCAGTCGAAGCTGGAGTACCACATATAAGACCCCGCAGGCAAACGATGGTTGGTGAAGGCCTAAGATTTGCAGCATTCTCTTCACAAATGCCTTGACTCGACGAGTATCGACGTCTCCCTTCAAGGAGCGAAGCAAGAGGTTGAGGTATAGTGCTTGCTTTGATGATGTCGTGAGCCGTGGATCAAGAAGCGATTCATAGAGAGTCCGGTAAAATCTGTCGTACGCAACATGTCGTGTGGCTGACAATTGCTGAATCAATATGAGTGCTTGGATGCTGGTGTTGAAGTTTGCCGAGTGTGCGATTCGGAAGAGGGTGTCGATGTGTGTCTCCAATCTATAGCATTCTATTAGCGTACCGAATGGCAATGACACATCACACTGCAATCACTCACATGGGATCGTTGGCTGGCAGAAAAGGGGCAGCACGGTTGATGCCCGTTAGTACGGCCGAAACCAATTTCTCGACCGCATCACGCTCAGTCGGAGGCGCAATAGTCTTTGTTTTAGCCCGTTGGTTCCGACCACGGACCTCTGACACAGGTTCATCCCCGGCTGCGTCATCTCGTCCTAGTACGGAGCCCTTAAGCAACGTAACGAAGATCTCGAAGTAACAGCTAAGGAGAGCTTCCGCAGTCTTGGGGTCGCGAGTACTGAGGATCGTCTGATTGAGTGTGCCGACCGCATAGTATTTGGCACGAGAACTTTGGCCAGGCCGAAGTAAAACTTCCTGTTCAACAGCCCGAATCACCACAAGCTTCATTCCCGGGTGCGAATTTTGCAGCTGCAGTAGGAGGTAAGATGCCCTTGATGAAATCTTGCGGTCCCTGTCCCCAAGCTTATTGACGAGAAGTCTCAAGAGATTTGTCTCCTGTTCGGGCTTGTCTTTAAGAAGCGCAAAAACGAAGTCCAGCGATCGTGTACGTGAGTATTCGATCTCGTCGCCACACCAGACTTCGAGATATTGGATGATCTGGAAATACGTGCTCTTCAACCAGTCTTCGTAGGCCCATCCGATGAGGTGAGCTTCTGTCAAGGCGCCGGGGAGGTGCTGTGAAACCGTCCAGCGTCGAACATTGAGCTTCTGGAGCAGCCCAAGCAGCCCTCTCTGCGACTGGAACGTTCTCAAACGTCGACTAGAGGGCAAAATAAGACCAGGACCTAGCAGATCGACCAAAGCACCCAGAGCACCGATAGCCTGCCCACGACTTCGCTTGGAGGCTAGGCTCATCAGTGCATCGAATGCTTTGATGTTGTGAACAGGAGACTCCTGTATAGCCAGTGTGAGAGCAGACACCTTATCCGTCAATGTTCCAGATGCCATGATAGTGGACAAAAACTTGTGCGACGTGGACGCGAGGACGCTTTTGCTGTACGCCTCTGCGTCGGCTTCGAGGAGGACGCGAGCATAGGCTTTTAGACTTTCGATAGCACCATTGTAGGGCTCGATTTCGTCCGAGGACGGTTCGGGCAGATAATTCAGCACCACTGCATGCCAGTCCGCGCGGGGTTCGAACTTCTAAAGCCACGGGCTCCATCAGTCTTCTTCTCAAATCAGCTAAGGGAGGGGGAGAGCTCACGAACTGCTTCTTGAGGCCATTATCCTTGGAGGCAGAAGGAAGTGTCTCTCGTACGGGAGCAGCTGGCACTGGGGCTGGTTTCGGTTCGTCTTTCGAGCGGACTGGTTCGGGGGATTGTTCGTCCTCGTCGCTTTCGGAGGCCTCTTCGTCGTCAGCGCCTGCATCAAGTCCCTCCAACCCAAGCTGAGAGGCGAGAGCGCGCAAGTCCTCTCGTAGTTTGCTATCCTCAGCGGGTCGATTGGTGCTGGCCAAGCCCTCTGTCTCAGAGTCGGACTCTAGATTCCCAATGAGTTCGAGATCTTCCTCATCACCTCCCAGGGCCAGGATCTCGTCCAGGAGTGCCGATTTAGAGGCTGAGCCGCTCATTCGATCTGCGGTGCCATTTGTGCCTTTTTGACTTGTGAATGTATTCGTCGTATTCTCTTGCTCAGCAGGACGCTTTCTCTTCGTGGCCGAATTGGGGGTCTTTTCATCTTGCTGATGTTTCCTCTTTTGGGCTTTGTTCCCTTTGGTAGAATGGTGATCAGGGTGCGAGGTTGATCCCGAAGATGCTTTACCTAGCGATTGCCGGGTTTTATCAGCCACCTTGGTACCCTTCACGCTGAGCATTCTTAACTATGTGGTATTTGATGGACCGGATATCGAGTTCCTGGGCGATGGAAGAAACAGACTATATTCGAGAATGGCCAACTAAACTTCTCTCATCAGGTGTTGGGTTACGGACCACGAGTGCGATTTTCGTGATATGGTAGGAAAAAAAAGTTTCGACATCCAGAACTTTTTTGCGGGGCTCGGCCTACTTGGTGTACCCCACCGGCCTGCGAACTAGGTACCTGGTGCTGGCCTGTAGACTAGAGTGATGATAAGCGTGGGCGGTTAGTGGCGCGTCGCGTTCCTGATTCACTCGTCTCACCTCACCTGCAACCTCCTCCAGGAGAGCTACACTTACTTCATCCTCACAGGCGGCTTGGAGCGGTGACTGAACAGAGAAGAGCAGTCATTTGCGCATCCTGAAGATCTGAGGCACCCAACTTGAACACGACCGTCGCCAATAAATAATCCTTTCACTTGCTTCAAGAGCAGATCTGCGTTTTGCCTGTCAATGGTCCTTGGTAGCATCCACATCAGCTCATCAACCGTCTGAAGTCTTTTTGAGCGTCGAAATCTGACGCGATGTTGTCTTTCAAGCGCACCCCTGCATCAATCATGTTCTCAACAGGAAATGTACGAAGCCTGAACTGCTGGTATCGCTGCCTCCATTCCGGTGCGGACCAACGCCAGCGTTTATCAGCCATCTGGGTCCCTACAGGCGGACTGTCTGCAGGCCAGACAGAGAGTACGCTCGCCGAAGCACCCGATGACAGTAACAATCCGCTGATTTGGTGTACACAGGCGCCCATGATAAGCTGGTCAGAGCCGGTTTTCTGCGTCAGGTGAATTGCAGCCATTCCGATATTCCCTCCCCCGTGCTTGCTTGCTGAATCTGGATCGTGGTACTTAGTCGCATTCAGGCATATTTCACCTTCTTCCCTTGGGTCGCCGCGTTCAAAACAAGCTGGAATCTTTACTCGATCATCACATGCACAGCTTGGGTGGGGAGCACGGAGTACAATGCCTCTTGATGCGTCAGATGACTGATCTTTCCAGGAGCATCGAGGGTCGCCTTGTCGTCCATTACTGCAAGGAAATTATGGCAACAAAGTGGTCGCTTCGAGCAACTAGGTTCCGAGGTAGGTTGGATACTGATTCGGCACAATATCGTCTTCACCGTCTGATCCACATGTAGCTTTTCAACTTTCAAGACCGCAAAGGAGCCGATTACATGCTCGCACCAACTCACGAAGAAGAGATAACTGCATTGGTGGCCCAATCTGTCAAGTCGTACAAAGAGCTCCCGCTTCGCCTGTACCAAATCAGTAGGTGGCCTCCCAGGCGCGGACCCATTAGGGATGTCGCTGACCAGTGTCAAGCTCGTAAATACCGGGACGAACTCCGGCCCCGGCATGGTCTGTTACGCACCCGGGAATTCACCATGAAAGACCTGTATACGTTTGACGCCGATGCGGTTTCCGCTATGCAAACATACAGCTATGTGCAGGCCGTATACGCTTCGTTCTTCGCCTCCTTGGGCCTTCCCGTGGTCAAAGCCCGGGCTGGATCGGGTGATATGGGTGGAGACCTGAGTCACGAGTACCATTTCACCTCCGCCATTGGTGAAGACACGATAATGCAATGTGACAGCTGCGGTTTCGCGGTCAATTCAGACATCACCGAGCGGCCTGTGGACGATACAGGCACGGATCTTCCACACCAATGTACCCAATGTAAGGACGGGACCCTTGAGTTGAAAGACGCACTCGAGGTTGGGCATACTTTCCACCTTGGTACGCGCTATTCGAAACCTCTTGGCGCCAGTATCGCACTCCCTTCACCTTCACCTTCAACTTCTCAATGCGAGTCGCGAAACTCGACCACATCGACTTCAAACACATCAGCCTACATTCAGATGGGATGTCACGGTATCGGGGTATCACGTCTGATCGGTGCTGTCGCAGAGCACTTTGCTGACTCAAATGGCCTGCAATGGCCTCGTGCGATTTCACCATACGAGATCATAATCGTCTTTGCTGATGGCCTGGAAGCGCAGGCACTTCAAATGCACGACGACATCTTGCATGGTTTGGATCAAACTACCGACGTGCTTCTAGATGACCGACCAGTGTCTTTGCCATGGAAACTCAAGGATGCCGATTTGGTCGGCTATCCGATCGTGATCGTGCTAGGACAAAGGTGGAAGAAGACGGGCAACGTCGAGTTGCAGTGCCGCCGGCTGGGCATCAAAAATTCCTTGCCGCCGTCGGACTTGAAGCAGCGGATTGTTGAGTTATTGTCGCAGTTATAGAGACATTCAATAGCAATGATGATTCGTCGAAGCGTGACTGGCTAGTATCATCGTTCTTGTGCGATCTTCATGGGAGTGGGTGTCTTTATTATTCGCTTTAAAGCATAGTCCCACAATTGTGTGTTTCCCTGTCGTGCCTGACATGTTTTTGACTTCCTGGCCAGTCACACACCAATCCATGAGTATGATCCGCAGCCCACATGAGTCATCAAGCTCTCACTCAGCGACAACGTCTCTCAAGACGCCGGCAGACCAGGCGAAGATCATTTGTATTATTATAGTCAATAACAACCCGAGAAACGATGGCCTCACAGGGTGGTGAGACGGGTGTGCCTACTATTGGCCTTACAATAGCAATCATCGCGCTAACAATTGTCGCAGTCAACCTTGCGACTTTGGACGTCCAGCAGCTCGGTCAGGTGAAGAAGCAGATCGAGGAGGAGCTCGAACATTTGACACAGTCTTTCGCTCAGCTTCATGGAGTGCAGGGAAAGTTTAAGGAGTGCCAACGCATCGTCAAGACGCGTCCGGGGTCGACCGAAGGTATGCATGCACATACCCCGACGAACCAACACCTGCCTCGCGCGGACCCGGTCCTAACATCATACTGATGGGAGGCCAGGCGAACGATCTGTGCTGGTTCCACTCACCAACTCGCTTTACGTGCGAGGGGAGCTCTCGGATCCTAGTCGCGTCATTGTCGATGTCGGGACCGGTTTCTACGTCGAAAAGGTACGTTAAATATGCTGCGACGCACATTTCGCCGGTGTCTGGGTGGTTTGTTGACCTGCGGCTAGGACAACGACGCCGCTGAGTTGTTCTACGACACCAAGGTTCAACAGTTGGCCCAGAATATTCAAGACCTGGAGAATATAGTGCAGCGCAAGACTGCCAACGTGAGAAGCGTTGAGGATGGTACGTCCCTCATAAGTTGACACCCAATTCCTGTGGCAAAATCCTCGACTCACACCACGCACAGTACTGAGGCAGAAGGTGATGGCTGGACAAGCCACCGAGGGCCAGTAGTTCTCTAGCTGTAGTGTGATACTGAACAGAGCAACCACTCGTGAGTATCGTGTGCGAGATCCCGTCTCTATCCGCGAGTGTATTCGTTGGGTGATCTCGTCCACTTCTCATGTCAGCAGGCTCTGAACATCATCTACAACTCGCAAGAAATCCACGAGCTTGATCTCCGTGGTGCTCTGCTGCGATCCTGGAAGTAGCTGGCCAACATCGAGGGCCCAAGGTCTTGTCCCGTGCACATCGACCATAGGTTCCATTAGCTCATCCCAGTTGTCCGCATAGAGATGCACCAGACAACTTGATTGTGGATCCTCCCTGGTGTGGCTCCCATTCCATGTATGGAACTCAATTACCTCAACAACATACGGTGTAGCCTTGTAGGCATATCTCCTTGCTGTCCGCAGAACCGTTTGCTCGATGTTGCCGAGGCCCGCTTTCATG
Organism: Verticillium nubilum; assembly: GCA_002851675.1. Classification (NCBI taxonomy): domain Eukaryota; kingdom Fungi; phylum Ascomycota; class Sordariomycetes; order Glomerellales; family Plectosphaerellaceae; genus Verticillium; species Verticillium nubilum. Next base: position 130,684 of record NMXI01000092.1, read on the forward strand.
CCGATCGTATTGGGCTCGCTGATGATGAACCGTGGAATGATCAAGCCGCCATCGGTAGCTTCCTCGCCTGCGTAGGTGATGTTCTTTGGTAAATCGGCCATGTACCCCGGTGTCAGAATAGTGGTCGGGACAACCAAGGAGGCATCGAGTTGCCAGTCGATCGCTCTATATATGCACAGTCAGTATCGTGGCGTGGTCCTCGGCATCTGTACAGGGTACCTATCTGGGCATGAGGTGACGATGGTAGTTCCGCAGACGTTGGGAAATCTCACAGTCTTGGCACCTCCGGCGACGCGAATCCGAAGCGCTCCATCAGCCAGTCTTCCCGCGCAGTCGACCTCGATTTCCATTTGTGTCTCCGAGAAGCGAAGTATCAGCAGATGGCGGCCATGCTCCTCGTCCAGGGCATAAAAGTCACCATGTTTCGAATGCATCGCGTGTAATAGACTTGAAGCAGTCCGGAGACCATCCAAACTAATCGAAAGCTATCAGTGACGACGTGGGGACACATTTGTGGAGGACTCACCCGGGAATGAAATCGACTTCATGGTCGACAGCTCGATTGAACACATCGACGAACTCAGTAGTGGTCAGGAATTCACCAGGACTGTTGCCAATAGACAGGAACCCAAACTCCACACGGAGGCGAATCTGTTTTCGGTTGCAAACCATGCTGTTTGCCCACTGTTTTAGGTGAGCCTCGAATTTCTCTGCAAATTGAGGACCTCTGCGGATACAACTGTTCGCGTTGAAGCATCTAGCCATGGTCTCCGGGGTTCGCAGGAGCACTGGTCTGATTGTACCAGCAGTAGTTCGACTTGAATGTGCTGGAAGCGATAGGAGACCATACATCGGACCAGCTTCATCGCCTGTTTTCCAGAGAAAGTGCCGTTTTTTGCTCTGTTCTGCCTCTGCCGTTGTGGCTTCTGCATTCTGTATCAATGCACGAGTGGCCGCGATGATATTCTTCTTGACACTTCCAGCGACATTAAGGGTACAGGCATCTGTCCACTAGACGAACAACTGGAACGTCACTCGAACATCGTCAATGTCGGCATCCGCGAGCCTGCGACGCTCTATGAAAAAACGAGCCTATGCCGATTAGATGATTCCCAGTATGCCGCAGACAACCCGTGTCTCCATAGGAGACCATCTCACTCACGGTCAACAAATCGTGGCCTTCCGAGGGCTGTCCAAGCCATGGCGCAAGTCGGTCTATCACAGGGCTCTGGGCCGCATATGCTTCACGGGCCAGTGGCATGCGATCGCCCTGGGAACTGCTTCCTATCACAGGCGGCTGATTCCACATAGTTGTATGAGGGCTTCGTCGCATGATTATCTGCTTGAGATTTCCCTGCTTGTCACTGTAGCTATTTGTATTGAATAAGTGTAGTAGTTAAAAAGTAGCTAAAGAGTTAGGCGTTTAACTTAAGGTAATTGAGGTATAACTAAATCTTAATATATATACTACGTATAGCTAATATACTTTTCAGATAGATATTACCTAATAGTCTCTTCTGAGCTTTTATTTATATAGAAGTAACTAGAGTATAATATATATTATAGACGGGTAGCCTATACGAGCGAGTAGCCTATCTGCTTATTATATAGTAAAGGCTCTTTTTACCCCCCCCCCCCCCCCCCCCCTTCTATAATATATTTAAACTAGGTCTAATTATTATTAAACTTTTAGAGAGGATATAATATAATATACTTCTAAGACAAGCAGATATCCTAACTAACTCTTCTTTACTTTTAATATACTTACTAGATAAGTAGACTACCCGGATAAGTATAGTATAGTTAAGGCCGTTGTTTACCCCCCTAGTAACTTACTTAAATAAGGCCTAATTCTAATAAAACTTTAATAGAAGATAGGATATAAGATTAATTTTATTTTCTTAAAAAACTTAATATAAACTACGAATCCCCCCCCTTAACTACTATAAACTGATTCTAAAATCGAATTAGAGCCTGTAATTAAGCTTTTAAGACCCTCTTTACCTATACAATAATAATAGACCGGACCTGTAGCGGGCGCGCGGCTCATATCGCGTTGATAGACAGATTAGCCGCTTAAGGGGATATGAGAGACGCCAACTACGCTAACAACGGAAACGACTAGGGCACGGAACAGGAAAGAGATAATCTCTAAAAGAAGGAAACTAAATTCTCTAGAATACTAGCTCATGGAATTAGGGCCGAGTCGGCCCTAAAGCTTATACTCGAGATAGCCTGCCTATAATATAACGCCTATATAATAAACTTAGTAATAGCTCGCATAGGGCCTATAACGACCTAGAGCCCGAACTAAGCGATTAAAGAAATAATATACTAAGCTATTAAGAATACCCTAGGCCTAATAGGCCTAGTAAGGGACTATAATTAGACCCTAACTAGTAAGTGAGCTAGGCTAATATAGTAGCCTATATAGTAAAGCCGGCCCCCCCTAGGTGGGGGCCTATAGTAACTCTCTCTAAGGTTATACTATCGGGTATATCAAGAGGAATTATTAGGGCCTATTTAGGTATAAGAACTTATAATATATAGAGCTTAATTCTCTATTTATACTATTATAGTAGAGTACCTCTCTTATCCTATAGCTAATCTATACTAGGGCTTACGCGGGTATAAACTAGCTCGAGGCCAGTTCTCTCTAGTAACTAATAGTACCGCCCTATCGAGACAGGTATATCTGTTAAAAGGGTGGAAGCTGAATACCTATAAGGTAGATAGATAAGTAGAAGATAGAAGGATCTACTTAGTTAAATAACTAAGTAAGTAAGAGGGAGGATAGGTAGGTAAGAGAGATAGATAGAAGGCAGGTCTGTATTGCTTGTGTGTGTAAGGCTTATTCCTTCTATTCTAAAGTATTACGATATTCTACGTATATATAGAAGATTCCCTCGGGGTCTCGGAGTCTTCTACTAGGCCGACGGATAGTTTATTCCACCGTCGGATATAGATATTAGGTCTAGCGTAGAATTAAGATTCAGTATAGAGCTTATTCTATCGGCAGTTATTCTAGCCTATCGGTAGTTCTTATATCGGCAGTTATTGTATCGGCAGTTTCTTCTACCGGTAGTTATCCTATCGGCAGTTTCTTCTGCCGGTAGTTATTCTATCGGCAGTTCTTCTGCCGGTAGTTATTGTATTAGAAGCTTCTAGAAGCTTCTACCCTAGACGTTCAGTTAGTAGACTTACCTACCTATATCCTAGGGTTTTAATATAGTATAGAATATAGTATAGTATAGTAGTAGTTTTGTTATTATAGTTAGTATTATTCTCTAATATTCCCCCGTAATCTCTATACGGATATAGAGTAGAATAGAGATTATAGTATCTTAACTAGGTAGTATATATATATATATAGATATTTTAACTAACTAGTATATATTATAGTATCTTAACTAACTAATATATATTTAGGACTTCTAGAAATTCAGCTTGCTTTATCTTATCTAACGGTTTAGTAAACCCGTTAGCTTTCTGCTCTAGAGTAGGTATATAGTGTACTTCTATGTTTTTAGCTGTAATAGCCTCCCTAATAAAGTGGTAGGCTATATCTATATGTTTAGTCCTTTTATGAAATTCAGGATTATTAGCTAACTTAATAGCTGCCTGGTTATCTACTAGTATAGGGGTTATTCTATTATTATCTATAGTATTCATATAGTTATTTTTATTATTATTAGAATCCAGTATAGTATATAAGTATTTTATAGTATTATATAGATATATAGCTTCTTTAGTAGCGTCTCTCAAGGCCATATATTCGGCCTCGCACGTAGATATAGCTACCGATTTCTGAAGCCCTGAATACCAGGATATAGGGTTATCTAAACCATAGTAGAATATATAGCCTGTAGTACTAAGGCGTTGTATTAAGTCTCCCCCGTGGTCTGAATCAACATAGCCTAGTAGGCTAGGGAGTTTATTACAGTTATAGGTCAGGACCTTATTCTTACTATATAGTAGATATTTCCATAGTTTATCTAGGGCTTTAAAATGAATATCTGAAGGGTTACTCATAAATCGTGCTGCCCTATTTATTATATAGGTAATATCGGGTCTGGGTTTTATACTAAGATATAGTAGGGCACCTACTTGTTGTTGATATAGTAGTATCTCTTCTTCAGAAGCCTGATTAGGATTTTTATCTAGTTTAAGACCTATCTCCCCGGGAGTAGGAGACGGTTTTAGTATACCCTTATTATATTTATCTATTATTTTATCTATATAGTTAAGCTGGTTTAGCTTTAGGGTTTTATTCGTATAGTCTATAGTTATATTAATACCTAGGAAGGTATTCACTAGACCTAGATATTCTATCTGTATATCTTTAGATATATTATCTATTAAAGTGTTTATATAAGTCTGGTCAGACCCTGTTATTATTATATCATCGACGTG